>WNWK01004676.1:0-135119 GCA_009830355.1 Cherax destructor
ATGTGTTTATTTTTCCAACACTACATATCACCTGTTCATTACTTAAGAATACTTTCATCACTAAACTGGTGTATATAACCTTGACAAATACACATCTGTAGGCGTGTATAGCCTTGACATATACACATCTCCAGGTGTATATTCCCTGTATTGATATACTGTTTCAGATATTGGCTAATGAGAGCCAACCTTGCATAATGATTAACAAAACGACAAATCAGAGCCTAGCTTACATAATAACTCACGCGACGACCAATCAGCAAGCAGCTTACATTCAGTCAATTAGGAAATGGTATCACTTTCAAGTTTTTCACTAATTACCTCATTTTTACTATTCAAAACTGTCTAGTTCTGGCTCTGATGGTTGTATAATTAAGTTAACGATCGTACATCAAGCAATAACAGCCGACGAATTTTACATATCAGAATAATTACTGGAACGTATTTGTTTTAGTTGTAATTTTTCGTTTCGAGTCGAAATTTTCATTTTTATTGATGCTTTCTGTCTTTCATTGTTAGTTTTTTCCTTGATTATTTCTGTTCTCTCTCTCTCACTCTCTCTCTCACTTTTATTTACGATCAATGACTGACATATTAACATGGTTAATTTATTTTATGCTGGCGGATGATAAACTATGATTATATTTTTCATGCAACAAAAGCGACTGTTTAATTTATTTGATACACTGACAGTGTCCCCAGACCACTACAAGGTCAAATACCAAATTATGTCCCATTAACTGATCCTTTCTTAAAACATTAGGCTAACTGTTATTAGCGGGTAAGGCCAGACCAGTAACTGTGGGCAGTACATTGCTGGCTCTTAATTTAGCCTTGACTCCCACATAACCATTATGAAATTTCACTCGGGAAAAAATGAAAAAAAAATATCCGAAAAATAATGTATTTTGCAGGGATAACATTATAACATCTGTGTTATTGGAACCTTGACAGCCTTTTATTTTAATACAGATCAATTTTACAGGCTAAGAGCTGTTATTCTACCTCGGTTCATTTCAAAACCCAGACCTATCTAAGGTATACTACCACTCCCCCAGGATGCCACCCACACCAGTCTAATAACAACCAGGTACCTACTTACTGATAGGTGAACAGGGACAGCAAGTGGAAGGAAACATGTTCGTTTTCACTCGTGCCGGGGATAGAACACGGTCACTTAGTATATGAGCTGAGTGCGCTACCAACCGAGCCACGGAACACCCTTCACGGTAGACAGGATCTTTTTTCTATTTAGGTTTTAACTGGTCACCCATTCTAGGAAGAAGGGGAAGAATGTGCCTTGATACTAGTGAAGGGCTCTTCATCCTAGAAATGGGAGCTACCCTACCATTCCCCAGATGATGTATAACTCCTATGGACTTAGCGCTTCCCCATGAAAATTATTATTTATATCGAGGGGACTTGCCTAGTATGGGCCGGTAGGCATGCTGCAGTGTTCCTCCATTCTTATGTTCTTAAATTTAAGCTATACTTAGTGCTGATTGCGAGAAGAGGTCAAGACAGTAAAGATGGAGGTTCTCTTCCCACCTTGCACCCCTCCAGTCAACACCGACGCCACGGAAAACTGGGTGAAGAGAACTGTCAGGACCAAATGGAAAACCTGCACTCAAATTTATTATGGAAATATGATGGAGCGTTTACATTTGAAATTACTACTACTACTGCTAATTATGATAATAATAATACCACTATTACTGGTAAAACTGGCAGGTGAAACTGACAGATTGTTGGACTATACACAAAATGCAAACATTAGGACATTTTTATTGGTAACGTTTCGGTTCTGGGACCTTTGTCACACCATATGTACACATGGGTATGAATACATGGGCTTCTGGGACCTTGGTCACACCATATGTACACATGGGTAGGAATACATGGGCTTCTGGGACCTTGGTCACACAATATGTACACATGGGTAGGAATACATGGGCTTCTGGGACCTTGGTCAGACCATATGTACACATGGGTAGGAATACGTGGGCTTCTGGGACCTTGGTCACACCATATGTACACATGGGTAGGAATACATGGGCTTCTGGGACCTTAGTCCCACCATATGTACACATGGGTAGGAATACATGGGCTTCTGGGACCTTGGTCACACCTTATGTACACATGGGTAGGAATACATGGGCTTCTGGGACCTTGGTCACACCATATGTACATGGGTAGGAATACGTGGGCTTCTGGGACCTTGGTCCCCCCAACACCGACCCACGAAAACTGGGTGAAGAGAACATGGTCGGACCAAATGGAAAACCTCACTCAAATTTATTATGGAAATATGATCTGGACGTTGTCACATTTGAAATTACTACTACTACTGTACATTATGATAATAATAATACCACTATTACTGGTAAAACTGGCAGGTGAAACTGACAGATTGTTGGACTATACACAAAATGCAAACATTAGGACATTTTATTGGTAACGTTTCGGTTCTGGGACCTTTGTCACACCATATGTACACATGGGTATGGAATACATGGGCTTCTGGGACCTTGGTCACACCATATGTACACATGGGTAGGAATACATGGGCTTAC
The DNA here is from genome assembly GCA_009830355.1 of Cherax destructor. Lineage (NCBI taxonomy): Eukaryota > Metazoa > Arthropoda > Malacostraca > Decapoda > Parastacidae > Cherax > Cherax destructor. The sequence goes on from WNWK01004676.1 coordinate 2,574, forward strand.
CTGGTCCCACCATATGTACACATGGTAGAATACATGGCTCTGGGACCATTCCACCATATGTACACATGGGTAGGAATACATGGGCTTCTGGGACCTTGGTCCACCATATGTACACATGGGTAGGAATACATGGGCTTCTGGGACCTTGGTCACACCATATGTACACATGGGTAGGAATACATGGGCTTCTGGGACCTTGGTCACACCATATGTACACATGGGTAGGAATACATGGGCTTCTGGGACCTTGGTCACACCATATGTACACATGGGTAGGAATACATGGGCTTCTGGGACCTTGGTCACACCATATGTACACATGGGTAGGAATACATGGGCTTCTGGGACCTTGGTCCCACCATATGTACACATGGGTAGGAATACATGGGCTTCTGGGACCTTGGTCCCACCATATGTACACATGGGTAGGAATACATGGGCTTCTGGGACCTTGGTCCACCATATGTACACATGGGTAGGAATACATGGGCTTCTGGGACCTTGGTCCACCATATGTACACATGGGTAGGAATACATGGGCTTCTGGGACCTTGGTCCCACCATATGTACACATGGGTAGGAATACATGGGCTTCTGGGACCTTGGTCACACCATATGTACACATGGGTAGGAATACATGGGCTTCTGGGACCTTGGTCACACCATATGTACACATGGGTAGGAATACATGGGCTTCTGGGACCTTGGTCCCACCATATGTACACATGGGTAGGAATACATGGGCTTCTGGGACCTTGGTCCACCATATGTACACATGGGTAGGAATACATGGGCTTCTGGGACCTTGGTCACACCATATGTACACATGGGTAGGAATACATGGGCTTCTGGGACCTTGGTCCACCATATGTACACATGGGTAGGAATACATGGGCTTCTGGGACTTTGGTCTCACTTTTGTCTGTCTACAATAACACTAAAAACAGCACTTATTTATACAATAATATCAGCACTCTCACACTCCTACGTGATATCTGAAAATAAGGTTTGATTTAGTGGGGTCATCATGCCTGCCTAGTTACACTGATTGAGCAAATGATGGATTAATAACGTCATTTGCTCTCATCGCATGTAAACAACGGCGGCAGTTCATCGCCAGCCAAAAAGTTGGTATCGCTTCAACAAGATAAATGGGTGTCCTGGTCAGATGAGCATTTCACTTCTAGTGTATATTTATGTTTGCGAAATCAGGGTAAATTCGAGTCACATGCGAGTTTAATGGCCACACACACAACACCAATTCCATATATCTCAGATACGAAAGCACTAAGAGATACACACTTCTCGGTGTAAATACGCAAATATGCTTATTCCTTGGTGTGTAAACACTTGAGATATACACACCTCTTAGTGTATAAGCACTAGGAAGTGCATTATTATTATTATTATAATCAAATAGAAGCGATAAACCGCTAGGAAGTGCAAATACACACATCTTGATGTATAAAGAAAGATACATACGTATCTGTGTATAACGACTAAAAAAAAAAATCTGTGTATAAACAGAGTACACCTTTCATATAAATACACACCTCTCGGTGTATATAAACAGACATACACACCTTTCAGTGTATATACGTTGAGAAATACACCTCTCCGTGGATATAAACTAAAGAGAGAGATACCTCTCGGTGTATAAACACTGCGATATACACACCTCGCGGTGGATATATCGTGAAGCCAGTGACTACAGGTGTTCGTTCTACGCTGCGCCAGTGTTTATGTTATGATCAGCTGCCAACTGGCAGGTCTGGAGGTGGGCGAGAAGGGAAAGAGGGAGAGGGGAGGGGCGAAGGGGGTGAAAAGGTGGGCGAGAAGGGGTGAGGAAGAGGTAAGAGAAGGAAATAAAAGAAGGAAATAAAAAGGGATTGAAAAGAGGGTAAGAAGGAAGTGAGAGAGAAGGAAAATTGTGAGGTGTCTTTCCAGCAGGACTGGAATTACTATTACACCAGTCTAACAATGGTGGTTGTAGTGGCTCCTGATGATGGTAATTGTTTTCGTCTCTAACAATGGTGATCGTGGTGGATCCTGAATTTGAAAAAAAAATCAGGGTTGGGCGAAACGTTGCAAGTTTTTTTTTTCACCACCTGTTGGCATATTACCATTGTCACCACCAAGGAAAACAGGTGTAAGGAAACACGTTACACATCTCTTCTCCAGGATTGAAGCCGAGTCTTCGGCTGATAGCCAAAGACACTCCCACTGCGCTACGAATCACATGTTTATAATGGTTCCTGGCCAAAGAGGTTATGTAGCGGGGAGGGACGTGAACTTTACCGGGAAAGGAATTTTGTGATGAGGTGGTTGTGGTACTAATGGTGGCAGTGGTGGGAAGGTCGGGGGAATGGGGACTGTGAGACCATACTGGGAGAGTTTGGGATGGTGGTTGTGAGGGATGGTAGTACTAGTGGGTGTGGTGATGGTTATTGAAGTAGTGGAAGAGAAGATATTGTGATAGTGAAAGTGATAGTGACAGCAGTGAAAGTGATAGTGATAAGTGTTAAAGCAACACAAACTTCAGAAAGCTTGTGATGGTGGTTGTTGAGGAAGGAGGGTTGGTGAAGGTGACGATGAATAAGACACGTGCAACACCTGGCCATCTTTATTTTGTAGACCTTTCGCCAACCAGTGAATTTATCAATACAGTACTTGTAGATGTTGTATACCACTGATGTAATGATTGATGGTAATGTGATGTTGGAAACGTGGGGGAAAGGGTAGGGGGTGTCTTCCACCTGGATGTGAGGTTTGGGTGGTAGGAGGGGGGTAGATGGGGTAGGAGGTAGTGTACCCTCGCCTTGGCAGTGGTGAACCTGCGATCACTGTGGACGTGTGTTTGCGTGGTTGGGGAGTCAGAGTGCGTCAAGTCTTGCGTGTGTCGAGCAGTGTAGGAGTGCGCGGACCTAGTGTGCTAGACGCAAGTGTACTAAACACTAGCCAGTATAAAATACCATAACATATTTTATCAATACAAAAAAGGGTTACAAACACTGGCCATTAGAACAAACGAACATACATGGAGATAACCAAACAGAAAATAAGATGAATATTGCACATTTCGGCCCCGCACCGAGGCCGTCCTCAGTATACTGCTTAGGGTTTTAACTATCTTCTGAAACACTACCAGTCACCTAATTTTTGAAACAGTAATATATTTTTCTCAGTCCCTCTAAGCTATACCATTACACACACACACAATATATATATATATATATATATATATATATATATATATATATATATATATCATCCAGTGATAGTTATGTCTGGAGTCAAGATAGCGTTGCTTCACAACCTTCCTGGTTAACATGAAAAAAAAAAAATGTTTAATTATAGAAATTGTACGACTTACTTTAACCTTCTTGATATTTATATCCATGCTTGTAGGCTCGCTCCTTAGTATTTTGAATTAAAGCACATACAGGCAAACGATGCAGGTTACCTTCTATGAAAAACAGGGAAGCGATGAGTACACAGAGTGCTCAATAAGTGTAGAGAGACCACGACTCTTCAACATCTTCCCTTCATGAATAACAGGAATTACCAACAAACTCCTAAATGTTTTTAAGACTGAACTCGGAAAATTCCTCAAAAACAGTTCCTGATCAGTCAGGTTGTGGTGCAAACGTTGAATGCGGGCAGTGGGTACTAACAGCAACCAGGAGGCCTAGTCTGGAACCAGGTCGAGGGGGGGGGGTGACCCAGGGAAGCCACTACAGGTAATCTACAGGTAAAGACTAACACCTCACTGTCGGGTCGGGGATCAAACTCACATGTAAACTATCTTCAATACGAGTTGACGCAATGTGTTGCGTCATGTGTTCCACCTTGCCTGTTGGCGTGACGACGCAACGTTTTGCTTACGTAAGGCTGTATAATCCTACGGGCTTAGCGCTCCCCATGATTATAATTATATAATTTGCTTAAGTAAATACTTGAATCCTGCCCGTTGACGTGATGATGCAAGGTGTTGCGCCTAGTGTTACATCCTGCCCGTTGACGTGATGATGCAAGGTGTTGCGCCTAGTGTTACATCCTGCCCGTTGACGTGATGATGCAACGTGTTGCGCCTAGTGTTACATCCTGCCCGTTGACGTGATGATGCAACGTGTTGCGCCTAGTGTTACATCCTGCCCGTTGACGTGATGATGCAACGTGTTGCGCCTAGTGTTACATCCTGCCCGTTGACGTGATGAGGCAACGTGTTGCGCCTAGTGTTACATCCTTCCCGTTGACGTGATGATGCAACGTGTTGCGCTAGTGTTACATCCTTCCCGTTGACGTGATGATGCAACGTGTTGCGCCTAGTGTTACATCCTTCCCGTTGACGTGATGATGCAACGTGTTGCGCCTAGTGTTACATCCTGGCCGTTGACGTTGCGTCAGTGTTGTGTCCTGTCCACTGACACGAGTTAAGGTTATATAAAGCACTGCATCATTAACTCAATATACCGGTGTCACATGAGGTGTCATTTTAACAACTTGAAATGGGCTCTTAAGAGTGCATAATAATATTGACACTTAGGCAGTGTAAGACAATAATAATAGTAATAATAGTAATAATAATTTTAATTAATTACATAATCTTTATAAACCCGATTACTGATTGTTTTTTATTACGATCGAATTAATAATTCATACACGGATATACAGACCGAGATGTGCGTCTTACAGTGTATGTACACTGAGGATTTAAATTAATCCTCTTTTAGTGAATAAAGATATTCTTGACTGGTGGTTAATAGCTTACTTGCACATTTAATGATCCTTCGTGTAATGGATAGGCTTTAAACCCAATTAACCAAACCAATTTCGATAATAAAATATATCTTGAATAGTGTTAAAGAGCAGTTTGGAACTGATTAGCAAAACACAAGACTAGTTCCTAAACACAAGGAAATTGAAAAAGCAGTTGTATATGACACTATCTCAAGGGCCAGAGGTGCCTGGGTGTAGTGTTGTGTTGTGTCAGAACAAGGTAGCAACACAGTGCCAAGATGCCGCTGAGAAAGGAACCAGGCTCCTTGCAGAAGAACACTATGATCACCATAGTTCGCAACTTTGACTACCTCTGCTACAAGGCTAAAACACGCGAGGAGATGTGCCAAATGATCTACGACGAGTCCTACCTCAATGTGGAAGGACCCTTCAAAGACCTACGTAAGTCTCAAAGAAAATGGGTTGTGGTTTAAAAAGGCACGTGAGAAACACTGATATATTTATTGGTAAATGTTTGGGTCCTGGGGGCCTTGATCGAAGTCCTAGGATCGAAACATCTTTAATAAATAGTATTGGCTCAGGTGTCTTTTATAAACCATTTGTTGGTATCACTTACCAAAACGAGCTGTGCTATATTTCACCCAATGTTTTTCTGAGGTATTATATCAGCTTGTACTTTATGTGGAAGTACATTACAAGCTGGAAGAGAGGCCGGGAATGAGCTACAAGTATGTGCCGTAGCCACAACATTCCATACATATTCAGCCCGTATTTACACTGTACATAATGTTCGTATTAATTAAAACGAATTAACGAAGGTGTACTCCCGCTGTAAGCAACCTGTCCTCTAAATAACCTAAGACGGCAGTTTTAAAACACATTATACTTCGTAGAATTCTGTCTGATGTGAACATCAAAAAAATATATTTGGTATTTTTGGTTAGGATACGTAAATTAACTTACACGTGGGTATACTTAATCAACGAAATAATACAAACGGGCTCACGATATATCTTGGTACATTGCAATGGTTGGTAGCGCACTCAGCTCACACAGTGTCCATGGCTCGATCCCCGGTATGGATGGAAACATTGGGCGTGTTTCTTTAAGACACCTGTTGTCCCTGTTCACCTAGCAGCAAGTAGGTACCTGAGTGGGTAGCATCCTGGGGACAAAACCTAATTTGCACGAAATGCTCTGCATAACAAGGGGCCTTCTATATAGTATGTCACTGATGTCAGCTAGGTCTGTATAAACTTTATCATGTACTTGTAGAAATAATTATTATTATTGTTATTAGTAGTAATAGTAGTAGTATTCCAATGATTGCTGTTAAGCCGGAGGACAAGTTACTGTAAATTTCATATCTATTTATGTAAGATTTTGTATATAATACATTAATTTTGTCATCATTTTTTTGTATGTTTTCCAGTGATTATTATTTACATACACTCTGTAGGAAGAAAATCCAAATTGAGCTACATAATCTAAAAAAGAGGCCTTACTAATGATATAAATAGCTGTATAATAACCTCTCGACTAGTTACTTTTAACTCTTGATATATATCCAAGTAGTCAGTCTTATTATTCACTTTTAAGGCACTGTTTTCTCGGCTTCAGATTTCAGCTTATGGGTCCCAAGCCTGTTTCACATGCTGTATGATGAAGCTCTGCATCACCTAGTTTATAAGTGTGAAAGTTATCATCATTCCCAAGGATTAGAACTTTGCACTTTTCCACAATGAACTGCGTCCATACTTCACACCAAAGCTCTTATATGAGCTTCCCTCCCGTTCACCATGTATTTGTTTCCTCTAGTATTTTAATGTTCTTTTCAGGAGCGTATTCACTAAAGATATATTTATGTGTTGAAATTAATACTGTTAATTAATTTTATTATTTGCTTATGTTCAATAAATTTGTTTGTTTGTGCCAGGTTGGCAGCTGGTGTTGAATTTGTGTGTATAAGGGTGTAACAGGTGTATTGTGTATATATGCCTTGGCAGAGTCAAGCTGCTGGTTTGAGAGAAATGTATATAATCGTTTCGCTCGTTTCTGCGAACTGTGAAGATTCCAAACACTTCTCGTGGGCGGGTACCACTCGAAAAGCTGCTGGTGTTCCAGCTCTGGGAAACAACGAATAGAATCTGCTTGCTCTCTGCCCAGCGTTATGTGGCATCTTAGTGGGCTGAAGCAGCCGAGGCTGACTGCCCAGGCTGAGGGCGAGTTCACTGGCTTCACTCTCAATTCATATTCACCCTCAAATTTTCGACACTTTCCTGCAAATTTCTTTAAACTTCTTATACAAGAAATTTGTTGTCCATTCAGGCACAATACATGACTAGAACTAACCCGCACATAGGAGAGAGGAGCTTACGACGACGTTTCGGTCCGACTGGGACCATTTACAAACTCTCAGTAGCACCAAAAAATATAGGTATAATGTTTGTCAGGAAACAGGACAAGTGTTTCCTGACGCGGGTGTTAGTCATATGATGACTCGCAGTTGGAGCTTTTGGTCATCTGACCGAGGCCTTCCGCTGGCTTACGGGTCCACCTCTTTAAAAACGATGGTTATGATTATAACCAATATTAGTATGAATAGCAATATAACACAAAAGAGTGACTTTGTAAATGGTCCAAGTCAGACCGAAACGTCGTGGTAAGGTCCTCTCTCCTATGTGAGGGTTAATGTATAGACATGCTTCTCTAACCTTTTCCGTCAATTTATCCATCTTTTGTATCTGCTGCTTCTCATACATATTTTTTCTCTAATATCCGACACTACATATTTACATAAGCCAGCCAAGTTACATAAATCTTCGACGATTTTGCTATTTTACTTAGATTTATTATGGCTAATGCTACCCGCCAAGCACACAAATATAAATTAATTTTAAAGGGGTGAACCGAAAAGCCAGTGGAAGGCCTCGGTCAGACGACCAAAAGCTCCAGTGGGGGGTTATCATATGACTAAGACCCGCGTCAGGAAACACTTGTCCTGTTTAATGACAAATCTTAAGTTACCAGCCATTTTACATGATTTGCTTTCAAACTAAACCTTTTCCTTAAAATCATATTCCCTGGTCCGTCAACTCAATTTTCTTTCAGTGTTAATTTATTTTACATTCTTATAAACAGCTTAATAATACACTCTCATGAACAACTTAAGATCTCCAGTAAATATTTATCTCCGGCATGAGTGACATGGTTTCTTGTCTTAAGAACTTACATTGGTATGGATGGAACTGTCTTATTCTCTGTTACTAATTTATTCGTCAGGGATAAAGATATGAGGCGGGTGGTCACTGAGCAAGCACCCAGTGTCTCTCCCCACAACACTTACCTTTCTCTTACCTCACAAGTTGCTTTTCTATATCTTCCATCACTTGTCCCTCCCCTCTAGCAATTCCTTCAACTCATTGTGCCTGTTATTACTAAATCTAAGACGGGTCCCCTTCTGTTCCTCTGCTGAAATGACAGCGTCATCTACCTGCTGTTTAAGAATCATTACATTTTCTCCATTATTTTTTTCTATCTCTCATGTTCCTGCCCTATCCATATTTTTTTTTTTTTTTACTTTTCTTAAGCTCTAGTGAGAAAAAATCTCACTAGACGAGACTCCAGACAGACAGTAAAATCCTTCAAGAGTTTTGGGTGGTGTCTGCACTGTGTAACTCTCACAGGTTAAGCACTTCCTATAAATATAATAATCTTGGATGGTGTTCCGGTATTCTGCCTTCCAGTAATCACGGATTTTTTTTTTTTTTGCAATATCGTTCACGTTATGTACGTGAATAATGACTAATAACATGCTCACTGGAATAGCCAGAAGTGTGTATGTGCGTTTTGTATGTGGATGTTTGTGAATGTGCGTGTAAACACAAAAATGTATCTATCGACACGTGCCTTTGACAACTAGTAACTACTACTATACACACACATTTGAACATGTTAAAAATGCGAGAGAACTGAGAATATAGGAAATAGTATGTAATTCAAATGCATTCCACCTCACGTTGCATTACTACATGATAAAGCTGATAAATTACATAAAGAAAATACTTTGAAAGAAGTGCTAGTACAGAGCCCTGGTGTGTGTGTGTGTGTGTGTGTGTGTGTTTTGTCATATAACTATCCTTACGAGAGAGAGAAATCATGAATTTTAATGTAATAGTAACGCAGTTTAAGGCTTCCACAGATCATTGATAACGAGAACGTAGATTCGCACATTTACGGAGTAACTTAAACAGATCGACCGATGTTTTAACTGGCAGACTAAGACTTGGCTACAAGTATACTACCTGTTGGCAGTATGACAATATTTGCTTGCGCTGTGGTCATTCTTCTCCGTTAATATTAACTTACTGTTACAAAAACCGTGTTGGCAACCAGGCACCTTACCCAGGAAGATATTGTTGTCCCCCCCCCCATACTATATTTGTTTGTGTGTCTTTCCACGTTCAATGAACTTCTTTGATACATTTGATATTCGAGTATCCGTGCTGCTTTTAAGAGGCACGTAAGTTCCCCCGTCTTCTAATAACATGTCCATTTTTCCACTATAATCTACCTTGTCCATAATTACTATCGCATTTGCTTTGTCTGTTTCGTAAGGTGAAGTCCAGGATCTTTCCTTAATTCATGGTATAACTTAACAAATCTTTGAGGACAATTGTGTGGTACACCAATGCATGCAATAAAAATATTATAGGGAAGTCACAAGTTTTTAATGCACTAGACTCTGCATACCTCCTACGAGCTATCAGACGAGATAAATGAGCGAAGTTTTCAAACTAACACAAAGTCCAATAACAATCCTAACACAACTCGGTGATTTTTTTCTCTCTCTTTTACAAAATGGTTTTACAGGGTTAGGTTAAGTATTCTATATTAAGTATACTTACATCAGCTCATTGAAAGCCTTTTTATTATGTAACGTAGAGAGAGAGAATAGGGTGAAGCTGGAGTCATCTGTAAACAGCGATTTCATTTGGTCAACTATTTCATCGATGTCATTATGTTGTACGAAGACTTTCCAGACTCTAATCATCCTAGGAATAAATGATTTCAGATGAAGTAATGTTCTTGAGAAGGATAGAACCAGAGCGTAATTGCTGTCCGTCTTGTTGTGAATTAGTTCTCTTCTCCCTAACCACGAAGTGGAGCCAAGTGCTTGCTTGCTTGCTTGCTTGCTTGCTTGCTTGCTTCTCTTGCTCTCTCTCTCTCTCTCTCTCTCTCTCTCTTTCTCTTTCCTCTCTCCCTTCTCTTTCTGTGTGTGTGTGTGTGTGTGTGTGTGTTCTCTCTCTCTCTCTCTCTCTCAAAGCCACAGTCACACACACATGACAGTTATCTGTTCTTGGCTAGCCACCATCCCAACAACTCGTCCTGTGCCAACTCTCCGTTCACCCGGAGAGTGTGTTGGGTCACTCGGCAACACTGTTACAGAGAAAGATCCAGAAATAAAGAGAGAGAAAGAAAGAGAGAAATAGAGAAAGAGAGAAAGAGAGAAAGAGAGAAAGAGAGAAAGAGAGAAAGAGAGAAAGAGAGAAAGAGAGAAAGAGAGAAGAGAGAAAGAGAGAAAGAGAGAAAGAGAGAAAGAGAGAAAGAGAGAGAAAGAGAGAAAGAGAGAAAGAGAGAAAGAGAGAAAGAGAGAAAGAGAGAAAGAGAGAAAGAGAGAGAAGAGAGAAGAGAGAGAGAAGAGAAAGAGAAGAGAGAGAGAGAGAGAGAGAGAGAGAGAGAGAGAGAGAGAGAGAGAGAGAGAGAGAGAGAGAGAACGTTGAAGTTTATTATAAGCGTGAATGGCCTAAATATGATACGATGTCTAAGCAAACGACTAAATGTTATATATTACGAACTACGCAGCATACCATAATTAGAATCATGTCTACATAAGTTCAATTCTTTACCAAGCAAGTCAGCCACTTACACTGTTTAGTACAAGGAGTGCAATAAACTTGATTCCCCGATGGCATTTAGGTGTTACAGTCCAACCCATCCTCACACCATGCACGACAAGCGTGTACCTAGCGTGTACCTAGGCATACCTAAACAGTGCGTTGCTAAATACGTCGAAGCACTACTGTAAATTTTACCCATTTGCGGTTAAATATACATGTTTATATGTTTTTGTGGCTTACCCTAACGTAACCTAACGCAACCTGGCTTAAATTAACCTACCCTAATCTAACCTGAATTTTAAAGAATGTAGTTATATAATTAAAGAGAACGTTTAGAAACTGACGCTAGGAATCACGTAAGGAAGCGTGGGTGTTATAACCACATCCTCCGCACACCCCTTCTTCTCTGATGTCCAATCTTTCAGTCCCTGACTTCTTAATATGATTCCCTTGCTTTTTTCTGTGTTCACTTTCAACTTTCTTTTACACGATTTCCTGAACTCCCCACCAAGTTCTGAAACTTCTCTGAGTCTCAAAAGCACTGTGTCATCACCAAACAGTAACTTTGGCAACTCACACTTTATACAAAATTCATTAACGTTGTTATAGTATGTATATATATATATATATATATATATATATATATATACACAAACAATCGCAGACGAGCGATCTTAACTATGCAAGACATGCCACGGGGGTGGAAATCTTTAACTCAAGTACTTTCGCACTTCTCAGTGCATCATCAGGAGCTTTGCAATGTTGCAAGAGAGCAACTAAAGCAGGGAGAGAGTTCTCAGAGTAGCATAGTGCGGATGTGTCACTCTAAGGGTAACCGTGGCCGGTGACACATCCTCACTACTCTGAGAACTCTCTCCTTGCTTTAGTTGCTCTCTTGCAACATTGCAAAGCTCCTGATGATGCACTGAGAAGTGCAAAAGTACTTGAGCTTAGACAGCCTGTACTGTCTGCATAGACAGCCTATGCTGTCTGCCAGCTGAGTTCATGTTTCGCGCCATGCTCGTGCTGCCACCTATAGGCCCATATACACTCCAGTCTGCTCAGACCTGCCTCTCGCTCAACCGTTGACACTGCTGTCACCACTGTAATTGCTGTTATTCTGTTGAACAGCGATTTAGTGCCGAAGGGGTAGCGTAGGTTGCAGAGATACGGCCGTGGACTAGATTTGCTTTATTAGGCGAAGATGCGAGTACACAACGGGCAGAGAGTGAGGGGACCCGAAAGCCCGACCGCTGTGGGGTAGGATGTTAGTCCTAGGATGGAGGCCGTGCGAATGAGGCTGGATGGGCATAGCGTCCCACTGACCTCAGCAGGCCTAGAGAGGGCAGCACCGTAGTGCCGCTAGATATGAAACTAACAGACAGCATAGGCTGTCTACAGTCGTTAGGTTTCCTCAAGCAGAATATTGGCATGATAATAGCCACTAACTGTAATCTTATCACAAGTTTTATAGAAAAACCCTGATTCAACCAGTAGCCAGTGACTTGTCCAGTGTTTGTTCCTTCTCAGTCTGTGTTGCAAATTTGTATATGAATGCAACAATTCAACATAGCGATCGGGATTATGAAGAATGGTTGGGTACACCTTATTTGTAATGAATGAACGTAGGATTTGAACAAACATTATTCATTTATCGTGAATCGTCAGTGCATTGACAGGCGACTCAGAAGGGACTCGCTGGCTGCTGGTCGAGTCAGATTAGGTTAGGTTTGTCAGGAAATAAGACAAGTGTTTCCTGAGATCGCATCAGGGTTTCCTCCATACAAACTTGTAATAAATTAGACACTTGTACAATACTTATCTTTATTGTGGAAACGTTTCGCCAACCCATGGCTTCCTCAGTCTAGTACAGAGAAGAATGGTTGAAGATCAGAAATAGTTTGAGGTAATTAGTCCCTCAGCCTGGAGTCGATGTGATCAGTGAATTTATCCAAGGTGACACCGTCTACGACTGCTTCACCTCACCTGTCTGCAGTATACAAGCTCCTCCTCTGCGCATATGCTGCACTCTTTTTCAAAATTGATGGACTGATCACAACGGCTCAGGCTGAAGGACTGATTACTTCAAACTCCTTTTGATCACCAACTATTCTTCTCTGTACTTGACTGAAGAAGCCACTGGTTGGCGAAACGCTTCCACAGTAAAGTTGCCCAAGTGTCTAATTCATCAACCTGTCGGTCCTTCGAACCAGTTATCTTCATAAACTTGTGATCGGGTCGTGTTTAAAAGTAGCCATCACCATTCTTCCAAGATTCTAGTTAGGGTTCAGTAGATAAGACATGCTGGTAGAGACAGCAGCTGGATTCCTGATCTGGTGACATTATGCAAAACATTACACAATGAAACAAGAGTAACATTAGGCGCCTTTCAACAATGTATGTCCATTGACATCGGCAGATATTTTAGGGAATATCAATATACCATCAGCTCATGCTGTAAATTATATTCGTTAATTATTAGCGACTCTAGTAAATTTAGGCTGATGGATTATTAGTGTTCTAGTTGTTTTTATATTCATGGGTGGGAGCGATATACGCACAGGAGTCATACAGCGCTTGGGGGGACAGAAAGCATTCAGATTCGATTCAAGGAATTGGAGCATATTTCCAATTCCCTAGATCAAGAGCCCCTCACTAGCATCAAGGAACCTTCCTTGACGTGTACCCTGTTCTAAAATGTATATCATCAGCCAACATTTGGTCATACAAAAAAGTGCAAAGTTCTAATTAATTTTATCATTTTCAATCTTTTTAAAAACTCAAAAATTGTTTTCCAGCAAGAGCACCTCACCAAGGCATAAAGAGATCTTCGCTAATTACGTATTTTTATTCTCTTCCCCTCCCTGCCCCTTTCCCCTCTTTATCCCCCATCCCATTTACGTCCCAATTTATGGCCCATCCCCTCCACTGTATGGTACTTTCCCCAATATATAATCCAATCATTATGCTTGTTTCAAATTGTTTTACAAACATTTGTGAACAATACAAAACATTTGCTTGGTGGTCCATGCATGAATATTTCTAATGATCATTTGTCATTGATACTTTTAAGTTTATTTCTCTATCTTTTTGTCTGGTCCTGTATCACAATTTTTTTTTAACTGTTATCCTAGAATATTATTTCCTAATTTTACTATTCATTTCCCAATTTTGCCATTCATTTCTAAATTTTTATACGTTTACCTATTTACTTGCTCCCATTTTACCATTTGTTCCTAATTTTACAATCCGTTTCCCAATTGTCATTTATTCACCAATTTTGTTAAGTTTTTAAATTTTACCTTTCATCAAATTTTTTTTTTTTTCCAATTTTTATATATATTCCATTTATTTTTTTTAATTATATAACTTGTTTTCGCACTTGCAAATTCATTATGTCCCACACTAATGATGTGTGTTAATGTTCACGTAACTTCCTTATAACCGGTTGTTCTATTATTACGTGAACAATTTCCCTGGCGGGTTTCTAATGCTCACCTTGCACCCCACACCACTCCCCCCTACCTACCTCCCTCGATTTTCCCCTCACACTCCAACCACCACCCTCCTCCGTTGACAACACGCCCTCCCCTACCCAGCCCAATACTTCTACTCCCACACACATGCACACTAACGGCCAACTCTCCCTCCAAAATCCCCTGGCCCCCACCTTCCCCACCCACAGCGAGCACAATGCTGACGCAGCTGCTGCATGAAGTCCTGGAGGAACACCGGCTGAAGAGGACGCACTACCACGCCCTCATCCACCCTCACCTCGAAGATATGAAGATTTCCTCCTCAGATGGCGACTCTGTGTCTGGCTTCCAGTACATGATTAAACGATGTAAGGTAGGCTCTCGCTCCACAGGTACCAGGAATTGCTCACTCATGCTACATGGGGAGATACACAAACTTAAGCAGGTGAGATCCCAACCCACTTTTCCCAACACTTCGACAACCTGACCCAAGAAACTAAAAGCTCTCTACACCTTACCGGGACCATTTATGAACGCTTCATGAGATTTTCCCTTAAGTTGAAGAAGTTCACCTATGAGCAAAACCTTGTTCGAATATAGGGTTGCTTTGACTCGTGAAATCTTAGTGACATTATTGTAAACTACTCATTGAACGGAGGGTTGAACCCTAACAGCAAGCCAGTTCTATAACTAGCAGGCCAGCAGGTACAGTGCGCACATTGGTCTGCTAGTTTTAGGACTGACTTGCCACGGGTTCGAACCGTCTGCTCGGTGACATGAGAACAGACTTGTTTTCCTGTGTCTTCGTGGTACCATAAGTACTGTTCATCTAACACATTCAAGGAGGTCAAGGTGCCTCTTGAACACGCCTTCCGCTGCCACTTTCAGGTTCAACACTTAACATAAATCAACCTCTAGTCAACATTCTAGCCGGGTTTGAGATCTGGCAGGTACACTATCTACGCACCTCATATTGTTTTCCGAACGCCAACACGTATGTTATTATTATTCAAATCTTGGAAGCTATCATTCCTGAGGTACCATACAGCGCCTGGTGAATGGACGGTAATCAGGGTTGATCAAAGGAAAGTGTAGCTTCAATTCCTTGGATTAAAAGCCTCTCACTAGCGACAAAAGCACCCGTATCTGCCTCAACCCATGAAGCGTTGTTCCAAAGTAGGAGAATCAAACCAGATAATAAGGTATGTTTGTTATAGTGAGCTGATGTGTGTGTTGTTTGTTGTGTGTGTGTGTGTGTGTGTGTGTGTGTGTGTGTGTGTGTGTGTGTGTGTGTGAGCGCGCGCGCGCGCAACCAGCACGATATTTTTTTTTTATCAACAATGGTGAAATATTTAAAATAAGCATTATTTAACAGTAATAAATTGAAGAGAGAATTTAATACAAAAGTGGGCACTTGTCAGAGACGAACAGTCAATAAAGGAACTCTTTATACAACATTGGTATCTGTTTCAGTCTGGTAGGTACTTTATACTAGACATTGATCAGTTTTGACGAAATAACTACGAATGCAAGTATTTAAAAGACTAAACTCTACAAGAGTGACTGACTGATCATGTCAACACTACTACTGCTGTTTCCAGTTCTGCATTCACCTGTATCCGACTTAGGAAGCCTGTTTACAAGCGAAATGTGCCTAATTTATCGACATGTAGGCACTGTACACCAGACGTACAGATACAGGTACTGTACAAAGACGTAGTGTCTTGGACTCGGTTAGGTTAGGTCAAACTTAGTTAGGTTAGGCCTTACTGGAATAGTACATCAGATGTGTTAACTAGTTATGCAAAATATATTTCTCTAAAAATGGTAACGAGTCCGCAGCACTCTGCAGACCAGTGGGCCGCAAACTGAACGCCCCTAGCATAGTTGTGTCCTAAGATGACTTGACAACTAGTAGTAGTCCTTAAAGGAAATATAACGGAATGGTACAAATAAGGAATAATCCTTAACGGAAATATAGCAGAATAGTACAAATAATGGGTAGTCTTTAAAGTAAATATAACAAAATGGTACAAACGAAGGCAGGTGGAGAAAATAAGAGAAGGTAAGACGATTATTATTATAATCAAAATAGAAGGTAAGACGAGTACTGTGCATTTGGGCACACAACTGAGGCTTTCAACCTAAGCTTTGCGAGTCGTGACCTTATAGATTTGTGAGTTAAAACTTCAAGGATATTGTTAGTCATGGCATCAAGATGTTTGAGTCAAGGTGAGAGAAAGGATGGGGATGAGGGTAGGTTTGAGTCATGACCATAGATGTTACTTGGACGTGACACAGCCAGGTGAGATCACAGGAAACGGGTGTAAATGACCTTCATATGGCACTCATGATCAGTGCCAGAGTGACACTGCCTCACCCCTAGCTATTTCTGCCCTCTCTAGGAATAGAAATGTATGCGTAACAAATTATTTGTAGCTATGCTCACAGTGCCTCGTCTGCTATAATTTAATCAACGTATTCTACATGTTTTCTGTGATAGTGGCGCACGCTTTTTCTTCAAGCTCTTTCAATAATCACCTTTTTTTGCAAAGAATTATCTTCTGTTGTCTATCTACACAACAATTTTTTTTAAATTGTTGCCTCTTCCTATCCTTAGTGCTGATTCACAAACTATTCCCGCTCTCTTTCACTTTGGTGAACTTCCGTTGGTAACTCATCATCATGTCTGTCTTACAGCGAGAAATTTTCCAGTGCCTTCAATCTTTCATCGTAATTCATATTTCTTAACACTAGAACTTATTTTATTGCACACCTTTAAACTGTGTTTCATAGCTTAAGTTTTCATATAATATAATTCTTAACTCCTTGAATTTGAAATTTCCATTCTTCGTGTCAGCTATTAACCTAATTTAATAAAGTCTGCATTACTCTCATTCTAAAATGACACTTTTTTCTACTGAACCAACTTCTGTGACATCTGTACTTTGCCTTCCTATATTTCTAATTAATAAAATCTTAACAATACCCTCGGTGCTCTAGATATTAAACCTGTATTTCGTTACACTAATATACTTCATAGCAATCTAGTTCATATTACCACTGTTGGCTTTATTTCCTGCTCCTCTTGCCCTCCACAGTATACTGATGAAACTGGCCGCTCCTTTTCTAACACGTTCAAAGAACACAAAAGAAGTGTTTGCCTTGCTGACACTAACAATGTTCTTTTCTGTCATTTTAGAGACCATAGCCTCACAGAAGCTGGTCCTCTGCCAAAAATATCTATCCAACTTCGTCTTCACAGACTCATTCTTGCTGAATCAAAACATTTCTTAGAGGTCAAAATATATCGGCATTGTCTCAGGGCCACTGTTAGGGTGTCCCTGTCCTCCAGGGACACGCTAACAGTGGCCCTGGAAGGCTGCAGTCCCAACTCGGTGGGTAACACCTTAGAAGAGTGATAAAGCGGGTTGGTGGTCCCAAAGCACTTAGTAAAGGCACCTATGTCTGCCCCCCACACTATCACTTCAGGACTAATAACCTAATACCATGATATGACTTTTGGAAATTTTATCATAAAGACTATGGTATCTCTCTCCCTCCAGAATTCTGTATTCACTTTGACTACTCTTAACTTAAACTACAAAGAATACGTATTTCCTTAGGGTCACGAAATTAACAACCTTTATTTGTAGTTCAGAGAAAATGTGGTCAACGATCGTTTTTGTTTACTCACTTTACAGCCTTCCCCTTGTCTTACGCTGTCTATCATCACACCAACAGCTATTTTGTCTATTACCTCACTACACTTTCATCAATTTGAATGCAAAAACAGTTGATTATACATGTAATATATTAATTTATAGATTTGGTCCAAAGGTTTGTTACCAGGCTAGTATATGAACCGTAAGGAATACACCGTTTGGAAATTAATAGGGCAGATAAGGAGCAGGATCAAGGGTACATAGTTGGAAGTTGAAGACACAGAAGAACCATAGGGATGTAAGGAAGTATTTATTTAGTCTGAGGGTGGATGAAAAGTGGAATGACCTGGATGAGGCAATGGTGGAGGCAGACTCGATACACGGCTTCATGAGCAGATATGATAAAGCTCAAGACACCAGAAATCATGTTGCAGATCAAAGTTGTCTAGGAGGCGGGGCCAAGAGCTGAGTTTCGACCCCTCCAAACTTAACTCGGGGTGTTCAAAACACACACACACGTGAACCAATAAGACAAACTCACTTTATATATAAAAAACGTAATAAGCAGTCCTTAATCCCTTGTTCTCTAGATTAGAAGGAAGAGAATGATTTTGTTGATTTATGACCACGCGACTTGGTGGTGGGAGGTCAACTATGTGACGTCACGTGACCTGGTGGTGGGAGGTCAACTGTGTGACGTCACGTGACCTGGTCGACAAGTCACTTATGAGATATAATGCTTGTAAACAAACTTCCATTTGTGGTATCTGAGCGAACTAAAATCTCCCTGGCTGAGAGCAAGAGAAATGATGAAATTTGACCTACATAACCAGGCACTAGCAGACTTTCTGGTAGTGCCAGGTCATGGAGGCAAATCCTTTAATTCAACTTATATAGGAAATCGTTAGGTGCTGTGGATAGAACATGAAGCAAGAATTTACAAGCCCCGGCTTCCCTGCAATCCATGGAAAAAAAATAATTTATATATATAATGTTTAGAATTCGCAGAACATGTGAAATATTCACAAACACTAATCTCAGGTCAAAGGAGATTCGAACCAAAGTATTGGACCAGTGTGGTACTTTGGTAGGGCACTGCGAACCTTGTTCCAAGGTTCGTAGGTTCGAATCTCCTTCGACCCAAGATTAGTGTTTGAATATTTCACCTGTTCTGAGAATTCTAAACATTGAAAAAAATCTCCTCGGTCGATGCATGCAGGGGACGAGATGACAAGCTGAAAGAGACCTGTCTGAAGGCTGGCTGCCTTGGACCAAAACGTGTAGCGTGCTGGGCGCCAAGGTATTGGATCAGTGTGGTACGGTGGTAGAGCACTGCGTACCTTGTTCGAAGGTTCGAATCTCCTTCGACCTGAGATTAGTGTTATATATATATATATATATATATATATATATATTCGTTACGAATAGGTAAAACTTGCGATTCTGACTTAAATAACAACGCTTGTCTTGCCGAATAAGGCAAGCAAAAATTTGTGTATGCAATAATTTCGCCAAAATCATAATGAACCTAACGAAAAAAATATATTTCATTGTTTTTGTTTATTATTAAATTATTGTTAACTTATCTAAAATATATTTAGTTGGTTTAGGCTAAATTAAATTGCACTTGTTATACTAAGATTAGGTAAGTTTCCAAAAGTTCTTTTGGTACAAAATTATTTTTTACATTAACATAAATGAAAAAAATATATCTTTAAACGTATAAGAGAAAATTTTAGAAAGGACTTAATTTTAAAAGAGTTCTTGCTAATTGACCAGTTTTACCTATTCGGCACGAAATACATATTGGAACTGATGGTAGGTCAAAAAGGAGAAGACAGTGCTGTACCAGCTGCCTTATCCCACCTCAATACGATACTTCACGAACCCACCACATAGTGTAAGCTTTGGAAACTTACAGATGTCATGATCTGCCGCACAACTACTAATATTACAGCAGGCAGGTTAGCATTTTTTTTAAATATATAAAATGGAATACGAGGCGACAAAAAATACAAACACGCTTGAGGTAACATGTAAGAATTCTCCCCAAATACTTTTGTAAGTCTTCTCCGAGGGCACATGCTTCCACCCCCGAAATGAACCACAGGGATGGTCTGAAAAAAAAAAAAACCATAAGAATATACATTAAAGTGTAATGTACAGATACTTATAGCTAAGCAAGCCTTCATTTTCTATCATCTGTGGGAAGGAAACTTGTCCAAATAACGTCTTGTCTGCTGTTAGGGTTAGTACTACCCAAACGACAGGGATATCAAAGTATTTCTTCAAAATAAGAGTGGCAAAGATGAGGGAAGACTTCCTACAATGACTCAGGAAGAGATATTATGTAGTGCTTGTGTTTAAGAGTATATAGACGAACTGGTGTGTAGTGGTAGTGCTGACACAAACACCAGCTGGCGTGTAGTGCTGACACAAACACCAGCTGGCGTGTAGTGCTGACACAAACACCAGCTGGCGTGTAGTGCTGACACAAACACCAGCTGGCGTGTAGTGCTGACACAAACACCAGCTGGCGTGTAGTGCTGACACAAACACCAGCTGGCGTGTAGTGCTGACACAAACACCAGCTGGCGTGTAGTGCTGACACAAACACCAGCTGGCGTGTAGTGCTGACACAAACACCAGCTGGCGTGTAGTGCTGACACAAACACCAGCTGGCGTGTAGTGCTGACACAAACACCAGCTGGCGTGTAGTGTTGACACAAACACCAGCTGGCGTGTAGTGTGACACAAACACCAGCTGGCGTGTAGTGTTGACACAAACACCAGCTGGCGTGTAGTGTTGACACAAACACCAGCTGGCGTGTAGTGTTGACACAAACACCAGCTGGCGTGTAGTGTTGACACAAACACCAGCTGGCGTGTAGTGTTGACACAAACACCAGCTGGCGTGTAGTGTTGACACAAACACCAGCTGGCGTGTAGTGTTGACACAAACACCAGCTGGCGTGTAGTGGTAGTGTTGACACAAACACCAGCTGGCGTGTAGTGGTAGTGTTGACACAAACACCAGCTGGCGTGTAGTGGTAGTGTTGACACAAACACCAGCTGGCGTGTAGTGGTAGTGGTGACACAAACACCAGCTGGCTGTAGTGGTAGTGTTGACACAAACACCAGCTGGCATGTAGTGGTAGTGTTGACACAAACACCAGCTGGCGTGTAGTGGTAGTGTTGACACAAACACCAGCTGGCGTGTAGTGGTAGTGTTGACACAAACACCAGCTGGCGTGTAGTGGTAGTGTTGACACAAACACCAGCTGGCGTGTAGTGGTAGTGTTGACACAAACACCAGCTGGCGTGTAGTGGTAGTGTTGACACAAACACCAGCTGGCGTGTAGTGGTAGTGTTGACACAAACACCAGCTGGCGTGTAGTGGTAGTGTTGACACAAACACCAGCTGGAGTGTAGTGGTAGTGTTGACACAAACACCAGCTGGCGTGTAGTGGTAGTGTTGACACACCAGCTGGCGTGTAGTGGTAGTGTTGACACACACCAGCTGGCGTGTAGTGGTAGTGTTGACACACACCAGCTGGCGTGTAGTGGTAGTGTTGACACACACCAGCTGGCGTGTAGTGGTAGTGTTGACACACCAGCTGGCGTGTAGTGGTAGTGTTGACACACCAGCTGGCGTGTAGTGGTAGTGTTGACACACACCAGCTGGCGTGTAGAGGTAGTGTTGACACACACCAGCTGGCGTGTAGAGGTAGTGTTGACACAACACCAGCTGGCGTGTAGTGGTAGTGTTGACACAAACACCAGCTGGCATGTAGTGGTAGTGTTGACACAAACACCAGCTGGCGTGTAGTGGTAGTGTTGACACACACCAGCTGGCGTGTAGTGGTAGTGTTGACACAAACACCAGCTGGCGTGTAGTGGTAGTGTTGACACAAACACCAGCTGGCGTGTAGTGGTAGTGTTGACACAACACCAGCTGGCGTGTAGTGTTAGTGTTGACACACACCAGCTGGCGTGTAGTGTTAGTGTTGACACACACCAGCTGGCGTGTAGTGGTAGTGTTGACACACACCAGCTGGCGTGTAGTGGTAGTGTTGACACACACAGCTGGCGTGTAGAGGTAGTGTTGACACACACCAGCTGGCGTGTAGAGGTAGTGTTGACACACCAGCTGGCGTGTAGTGGTAGTGTTGACACACCAGCTGGCGTGTAGTGGTAGTGTTGACACACCAGCTGGCGTGTAGTGGTAGTGTTGACACACCAGCTGGCGTGTAGTGGTAGTGTTGACACACACCAGCTGGCGTGTAGTGGTAGTGTTGACACACACCAGCTGGCGTGTAGTGGTAGTGTTGACACACAACAGCTGGCGTGTAGTGGTAGTGTTGACACAACAGCTGGCGTGTAGTGGTAGTGTTGACACACACCAGCTGGCGTGTAGTGGTAGTGTTGACACACACCAGCTGGCGTGTAGTGGTAGTGTTGACACACACCAGCTGGCGTGTAGTGGTAGTGTTGACACACCAGCTGGCGTGTAGTGGTAGTGTTGACACACACCAGCTGGCGTGTAGTGGTAGTGTTGACACACACCAGCTGGCGTGTAGTGGTAGTGTTGACACACACCAGCTGTTGTTCTAAACAGATCAACTGACAACACGCGCGAGCAAATTCCCACGCAGCCAAAGCTCAAAGGAATTAAAATTACCATACTCATCTGCATTACAAAGACATTAATATATGCTGTTATGATTTTTCTCCGTTTGTGCGTTTGTCTCGTGGGTGTTGTTGTCTAGTGGTGAAGAATGAGAACCAAAACCAACTTTATTAATTGATCAGTGGTTTTGTTCTTGGTTTACCACTAACACACTTCTTCCTCTAATGTTTCTGTTATAACATGAGAACCTCTGTGTCCAAAGGCTTCAAACTTGTGCACGGAGGAAGATTCTGACTGTTAATGGACTGTATAAGTGTTAATTCGCCCAAGTTCTTTTTAACCTTTCAACCGTGAATTTAAGAGCTGTGCTTGGAGGCCTACTGCCAATTTCTTTCAAAAATAATAACTAAATAAATTACAAGCTTGAGAATTTAAAATATAAGAGGGAGCCAAATTGAAAAAGTAGTGAAATGTACTTTTTCTGTAGCATTTTTAATTTCGACAAATTTTAAATTGCGACCCCCTTCATAAACACTTATATTATCACCTTTGTAGCGCTTTGAGGAAGGTGCTACAATGTAGGAACATCTTGCTTACTTGTTTCTCGTTTTCTTAATGTATTGATGGATTTTAGGTATTTATGAGGGTTGTAATATGAACACTGAGTGTTTACTGTATAAATATGCTGTGTTCAACAGCATTGAATTCCACTTCCCGGTCCTCTAAGAGGTATTGATATACAGTTCCAGGGTCTTTTAAGGGTGTTAAGTTGCAATGCAGGCGTTCTTGACTGTTGAGCTATAACTCTCGGGCCTCTTACGTGTTGATCAGCGCCTGGACCATCAGAGAGGGTTGAGTAATAACTCCTAGGTCTCTTAGGAGAACTGAAGTAGTGAGATTATGATCACGAGCAATCCACACATATCTAGTTTAAGGTTAGGTTAATTTATCTTTAATAAGGCTGCTGATATACACCTTCTGATTATAAATATATCCTTTGATATTTGGACACTTCCAAATATCAAAGGATTATATTGTCTAAAGGAATTTGGTCTTTTATTTTGTACCTACATTTGAAATAACTAGTGTGATTATCTTTCATTAATGAAAATATGTTCAATCCACATCACATGATGTGATTTTTAATATTTTGGTGACCTGGTAAGCGGCTACTGTAGCATGGCTTATAAATTTAGGGAGGAATCCAAGAATTTGGGGGATTGGAGGGTGATGAAAAATTATAATTTTAAGTGAGGGAGAAGCCTTCCAATAGTGCCTCGTCTTGTCACAGGAATGAAGTGATAATGAATCTTGGAGATTTTAGGCTAGTAATTTAAGACAAATTATGTGCCTGATTTTAAGAAATTAAAGGAAACCAACAATTATTTTTTTCCATGCGCACAGTATAAGAAAATAATCGTGTATTAAAAATGCTCCATCAAACAGCATAAAGCAAAAATATTGAGCAGCAATACAGAATTAAGTAACTGCAATACATCAGGTCATTACTTTCCTGGTTTGTTTTCTAAACTATGGCAAGATATCCTCTACTGTAACTGCTCTAGTTTCCTCCTCAACTGCTAGCTAAACTAGTTAGTTTGTATCACGAAAACTTCCATCATAGCTGAAGTAAGGAACAATGTTAATATACAACACGTCAAGAATTTCATTTGAATTGAACAGACAACAGTACTTGGAAATGCACAGAAAAAATAAAGAAGGCAGTGCCCCATAAAGCAGTGACTACCCGTGGCTATGGGTCTGCCGGGAGACAGCCTAAGGCTGGCTCATATGAATGGAAGATGCAGTTAGCGGATCATTATACGACTTAATACCCGTGTCGGGACACCTGTACTCTAACACCCGCGTCAGGAAACAGTTTTCTGACTAATAAACTACCACTACCACCACGTTAATATGTTCAATGGAAGGTTTTGAAAGTGTCTTAATAAAAACTCTGATGAAATTTGGTGTTATTTATAATGATTTTATACTTCATTAATATTGTATCTTCTAAAGGTATTCCCATGTCAAATATTGCATTTTAAGTTCATTTTTATGCACATACCGACAATGAAATGTGAAAGTAAAACTTAAAAAACGACTGACCTAAATAAACCTTTATAAACACAGGACATACACAACGTGGTGTATATCTTTCAGTGTCGTCATATATACTGAGTTTACGTTAAACCTTACTTGAGGGCTTAAAGTATTCTTGACTGATAGTGAACAGGTTACACGCAGTCTTAATAACCCTCGTGTTGTCGACAGGGGTTAATGACCCTCGTGTTGTCGACAGGGGTTTAAACCACATTAAACTAATCAACCTTTATTTACGCGCAATTAACCACCAATAACGAAATAACAAACGGGTGAGTTACGTCTGGCAGTAGGGGGCAGATAGTCACTGCTTGAAGCGTTGGCTACTCCACGCTATCTGTTGACACTAGAGGACGAGATGTCTGGTCGGTTGAGTAAAATCATTTATGGCAAAACCCACGTTGATTCTCTTTAATTAATTTTGATTCTAAAGAATTCTATGATCATGTCTCCAATAATGAATTAATTCATTTTCCTCGGGAACTATGTCGGGATATTTTTTGCGAATATAATTTAATGAGAGAGAGAGAGAGAGAGAGAGAGAGAGAGAGAGAGAGAGAGAGAGAGAGAGAGAGAGAGAGAGAGAGAGAGAGAGAGAGAGAGAGAGAGAGAGAGAGAAAGAAGAGAGAGAGAGAGAGAGAGAGAGAGAGAGAGAGAGAGAGAGAGAGAGAGAGAGAGAGAGAGAGAGAGAGAGAGAGAGAGAGAGAGAGAGAGAGAGAGAGAGAGAGAGAGAGAGAGAGAGAGAGAGGATAGAGAGAGAGAAAAGAAGAGAAGAGAGAGAGAGAGAAAGAGAATAGAGAAGAGAGAGTAGAGAGAGAAGAGAGATAGATAGAGAGTAGAAATAGATATATATGAGAATAGAGAGAGATATAGGTAGAGAAAATATAGAAGAGTAGATAATAATAATATGATATAAGAATATATATATATATAATAATGAATAATTATATATATAGAATATATAGAGATAGATAGAGAATATAATATAATGAGAGAGAGAGAGAGAGAGAGAGAGAGAGAGAGAGAGAGAGAGAGAGAGAGAGAGAGAGAGAGAGAGAGAGAGAGAGAGAGAGAGAGAGAGAGAGAGAGAGAGAGAGAGAGAGAGAGAGAGAGAGGAGAGAGAGAGGTAGGTTAGGGGTAGGGAGGGGGAAGAAATTAGAGGAAAAGGAGTTGGGGAAAAAAAAAAAAAAACTGGTATACCAGGAAGGATTTTGGCTTGATACCTTTACCAAAGCCATCTTGTAGGCGGCGGTGGAAAGATAAAACCAGCACATTTATTGGTCAGGAACCTGGAAGATAGTCAGCTTGGCTAAGCAAGTTACGGTGCTTATCAAATATTTTAACAACAAGCCAAGTTACGATACTCTCCTGAGATTTTTACTGATGCCGTTGATTCAATATCTGAAAAGTTCTTGTACATTTGTGTTTTATTTCACAAAATCCTGTGTTATTTTACATTTATGTATATATAAGGATGCAAGCGTGAGTGTTATTGTGCTGACATTTACTTAGATCTACATCAGTAAGGGGTGCTAACTCTCAAATCATCTGATAACTCTCAGATGTATTTATTTTTGTCAGGATATGTACAGAGAGGGGTAATTGCCTCAGAAGAACTCTTATAAATATACCGAGAGTTCATTTTAATCCCTATTTTAGACATTAAAGTGTTTTTGACTGATGGCGAAAAGGTTATGTGCAGCCTTAATGACCCTCGTGTAGTCGATAGGCATTAAACCCCATTAACCACCCAGCCAGTTTGTTTATTAAACTATACTTGATACAAGGGAGAGATGCTCACTTGATGGAGCATGCTCTTGAGACGTTTCGCTCTGTGTAAAGCTCTGTCTAGACTACACGGAAATCCAGTATGATGGTCAGTGGACTGACTGGTATTGACTTCCACTCCGTATCAAATCTATAAAACTGTTCTGGTGTTATTTGTGCATTAAAGGATCAAACACGATTACCTACCATTCGCCAGCAGCTATACAACTCAAAAGAGCTTAGTACTTGTCAATGAATAATATAATAATTATAATTATTATAATTATCATTATTGAGATGAAACTGCTTGTAGCCAGCTCAGAGTTACAGGGCTGTCTCATAAGTCTCATTTATCAACTGGTCGGTATCGTGTTTCTGAACTCTTTGTTTCGATGTCCCTCGTGATTCTCTGATAACACGCACATGGAAAAAATACAAAGTGTTATTCTTTAAATTCTTAAAATCAAGTACAAAATTATGGCCTTAGTTGAATTAGTAGCCATGTGTATGCAAGATTTATATTCAAAATATTTCCGTGGCGAGACGAGGTACTGGGAAGGATTCTCCACAACTTAAAATAATGACCCTTTTTTTCTGTGCTTCCCTCCCCCTAAAAAACTGGACGCCTTCATGAAGTTATAGGCCTTGCTAGGGTCCACTTACTGTGGAGGGAAGTAGTTTAAAGTACCGGCATGATGGAAATAAACACACAACTTCAAGCACAATGCTATTTTTTATTGACAACGTTTCGCCTACACAGTGGGTTTTATCAAGTCACAAGTCTGTCTGGGACTCGATAAAGCACACTGTGGGGAGGGGGAAACGTTGTCAACAAAGGCACACATAATACTACATACTCTACCGGTTCGTCTCATAAAATATTAAAAATCACAACACGTGCTGATCAATAATGAATTGTGGTAATACTTGATTCAAATAAAACAAAATTAACAAAATATATGAAAACTTAATTTAAATATAGAAAATAGGAGGGAAAATTCTTTTAGAGGACATAATTCTTTGATATATGCAGGTGTTTAAATATCAAAGGGCACTGTTGTAATCAGGGTAACACTTAGGTCAGCGGAAGTGCAGCGACCAGTGCGGACAATTGGCACCAGCAGCGCCTGACCCAGTGCGGACTCATCGTCTATGTGACTGAGACAGGTGTCTGGGGACGCTTGTGTCGTCTCCTGACGAATGAAAACGTGGTGTCGACGACTAGGTCAGGGATTCTCAACGTGTCCTCCATCATTAACCCCCCAGGCTTGATATATTTCTCCATTTAACCCCTTACTTCCATACAAAAAAAATTAACGCCCTTATAAAGGGACACAAAAACAAGGTGGTCAGAAAAAAATAAATTATTGAGGTTTTCCACACAAATATTTACCCCTTGCCATGTAATTTTTTACCTCCAAGGGGTAAATCTACCCCTGGTTGAGAATCACTGGTCTAGATGGTCATAGTTTTTCGGTAACGAGCGTCTCTTAAAAAGCAAACTAAATAATATCCCTGGGTTACATCATTTTGGGAATCAACTCATTCGAGTGTGTATACTTCTCTGACTCTTCAGTCCTGTGAGGCAATTATAAACCAGGAAGGGGGACGAGTTTTGGACACGCACAGTAACGACAACACAGCCAAACACACACAGTGACAACACAGCCAAACACACACAGTGACGACAACACAGCCAAACACACAGTGACGACAACACAGCCAAACACATACAGTGACGACAACACAGCCAAACACACACAGTGACGACAACACAGCCAAACACACACAGTGACGACAACACAGCCAAACACACACAGTGACGACAACACAGCCAAACACACACAGTGACGACACAGCACACCAAACACACACAGTGACGACAACACAGCCAAAACACACAGTGACGACAACACAGCCAAACACACACAGTGACGACAACACAGCCAAACACACACAGTGACGACAACACAGCCAAACACACACAGTGACGACAACACAGCCAAACACACACAGTGACGACAACACAGCCAAACACACACAGTGACGACAACACAGCCAAACACACACAGTGACGACAACACAGCCAAACACACACAGTGACGACAACACAGCCAAACACACAGTGACGACAACACAGCCAAACACACACAGTGACGACAACACAGCCAAACACACACAGTGACGACAACACAGCCAAACACACACAGTGACGACAACACAGCCAAACACACACAGTGACGACAACACAGCCAAACACACACAGTGACGACAACACAGCCAAACACACACAGTGACGACAACACAGCCAAACACACACAGTGACGACAACACAGCCAAACACACACAGTGACGACAACACAGCCAAACACACACAGTGACGACAACACAGCCAAACACACACAGTGACGACAACACAGCCAAACACACACAGTGACGACAACACAGCCAAACACACACAGTGACGACAACACAGCCAAACACACACAGTGACGACAACACAGCCAAACACACACAGTGACGACAACACAGCCAAACACACACAGTGACGACAACACAGCCAAACACACACAGTGACGACAACACAGCCAAACACACACAGTGACGACAACACAGCCAAACACACACAGTGACAACACAGCCAAACACACACAGTGACGACAACACAGCCAAACACACACAGTGACGACAACACAGCCAAACACACACAGTGACAACACAGCCAAACACACACAGTGACAACACAGCCAAACACACAGTGACGACAACACAGCCAAACACTCAGTGACTATAACACAGCCAAACACACAGTGACTATAACAGCCAAACACACACAGTGACGACATCACAGCCAAACACACAGTGACGACATCACAGCCAAACACACAGTGACGACAACACAGCCAAACACACACAATATAAGAGAAACACTTCCATTACCACTAAAGGTCTAACCAACTCTAGCAGCAACATAATTTGTTAAAGTTTAAAAAACTTGAAACTTTTCCCCAACAGTTACATTGCAAGGGCGATAAAAATGCAGAATAATTAGAGAGTAATGTGATTGACTACACAAAAACTATTATATGAGTTATTATTCAGTTATTCAGTGAGCAGAATGACCACAAATTTTATCCTATTAAAAGTTTTTTTTATATCCTGCTTTGGCTTCCATCAACACAATGGAGGAACATAGTAACAAGTTCTCTCCCTCACCAACCATCGTCACCAACACCAAACCTTCATCAACAATAACAGGTATTATGCTGTGGCAAAAACACACACAAACGGACACAGACGCATTGAAACACATACATATTCAAATACATTTAAAAATTATAGACGAAGTAAAAGAAAGACCATGACAAACACCAATGTCGTACCCTGAACACGGTGCGTGCTTGTTTGCTTGCTACGAGAACACGCAAAAGAATAATACATTATATATATATATATATATATATATATATATATATATATATATAAAATGGTAACTTATCAGAATTATCGCTATCTTTTTATTTTATATCGCTTTATTCGGTCAATTAAAGTACACTCTCCAGAATATTACATACATGCATGCTTGCATAAATAACCAAAAACCTAAATGAATAACTGAAACAAAGGCCAGCAATCTTTTCTTTCCTTCTTTCTTTTAATTTATATGTTTCACTGCTTGCCTAATTTTGTGTTAAATGCTGTTTGTCTTTTTTTTTTTTGTCTGTCTGTCAGAGGTTGAACTTATGGACTATGTGGCTTTGTGGATTATGAGAATAAATGTATACTATAAAGGCTTCTGAGACTGTGGGAAGGCATTGTAGGATTATAGCTGGCGGCCACTGATGCATACTTGTCACAGAAGCGCTTTATCTGAAAGCGTCGTACCTCACTGGTAAAGAGTTTGATCTGATCTTTGCCAGGACCACGGTTCGGTAAAGGGTGAGGAGAGAGCCTTCTGCTTTTCTATCTTTGTTTAATACACCTATATAATACACGATAGTCCTTAATCTTGACAGTAGATAGTTCTCAGCAGATAACCTGAGTCTGCATTTACAAGTCCTTTACTATCTGTCTTTCCCGTGTACTCCCATTACTCTCTCCCCTTGCTCCGATCCCTCTTCACTTATTCTTATTACTCCACCTCTTCTCTACTCCCATCTTTCCTCCCTTCATTAACTCCCAATTCTTCTCCCTCTATTCCCATTCTTTCCATCCCTCTATACCTATTACTGCATCTTCCCTCTACTCAAATTCCTCCTGTCTCTAACCCCATTCCACCTCCCCTGTCTACTCTCCCAGTTAAAAATGCTGATTGAATTTGCCCTCTGCTATAGTCGCCCATAAAATATTTTCCGATGGGATGTATCCTCTGAGCAAGGTGATCCAAAATACACTCGCCCAGAGTGAACCTTTGAGCAAGGTGATCCAAAATACACTCGCCCAGAGTGAACCTCTGAGCAAGGTGATCCAAAATACACTCGCCCAGAGTGAACCTTTGAGCAAGGTGATCCAAAATACACTCGCCCAGAGTGAACCTTTGAGCAAGGTGATCCAAAATACACTCGCCCAGAGTGAACCTTTGAGCAAGGTGATCCAAAATACACTCGCCCAGAGTGAACCTTTGAGCAAGGTGATCCAAAATACACTCGCCCAGAGGAACCTTCTGAGCAAGGTGATCCAAAATACACTGCCCAGAGTGAACTCTTTTGGAGCAAGGTGATCCAAAATACACTGCCCAGAGTGAACCTTGAGCAAGGGATCCAAAATACACTCGCCAGAGTGAACTTTTGACAAGGTGATCCAAAATACACTGCCCAGAGTGAACCTTGAGCAAGGTGATCCAAAATACACTCCCCAGAGTGAACCTTTGAGCAAGGTGATCCAAAATCACTCGCCCAGAGTGAACCTTGAGCAAGGTGATCCAAAATACACTGCCCAGAGTGAACCTTTTAGCAAGGTGATCCAAAATACACTCGCCCAGAGTGAACCTTTGAGCAAGGTGATCCAAAATACACTCGCCCAGAGTGAACCTCTGAGCAAGGTGATCCAAAATACACTCGCCCAGAGTGAACCTTTGAGCAAGGTGATCCAAAATACACTCGCCCAGAGTGAACCTTTGAGCAAGGTGATCCAAAATACACTGCCCAGAGTGAACCTTTGAGCAAGGTGATCCAAAATACACTCGCCCAGAGTGAACCTTTGAGCAAGGTGATCCAAAATACACTCGCCCAGAGTGAACCTTGAGCAAGGTGATCCAAAATACACTCGCCCAGAGTGAACCTTTGAGCAAGGTGATCCAAAATACACTCGCCCAGAGTGAACCTTTGAGCAAGGTGATCCAAAATACACTGCCCAGAGTGAACCTTTGAGCAAGGTGATCCAAAATACACTCGCCCAGAGTGAACCTTTGAGCAAGGTGATCCAAAATACACTCGCCCAGAGTGAACCTTTGAGCAAGGTGATCCAAAATACACTCGCCCAGAGTGAACCTCTGAGCAAGGTGATCCAAAACACAGTCACCCACAAGAATATATCCTACAAGAACATATATACTATACTAGCATGGAACATCTCAGATTAGCATTCTCTGGGTTGATATGGTGCAAATTGACCTGAAATATAGCTAATGTTGCTCCGTTTTGAAAAAAACTAGAGTCAAATCTTGGAAGCTAAAAAAATCATCTGATGAAATGTTAGTGACTGAAATTTATGACTGTAATGACTAAAACCTAAATCATATCATGTTAAGGTAAGTACCTGTACATTTGTCTAACATGTTTACACGTCTCCTAATATTTGTACGAAAATACTGATATAATAACAGACAACCCGCACTACCTGGTGAAATTTTAATTCCAGTCGCAAACGTCGTCTAGTCCTCCTTATAGCGGTTGTGTGTAAGTTATAAAGTAGCTGGCGACTCGATAAGGGTTCAAATACGAAGGCAAACGCCTAATATAAGCTACAATTGATGGGTTATGAAGATCGTGTATAACCACAATACTTTCTCTCCTCTAAACCAAAGGCGTCTAGCATTTTTTTTTTCATTATTATAACACCGCCTTTACTGCCTCTGCCTCTGGCATACTCTTCACCCTCGCTGGTCTCTGATCTGGCATATTACACTTAGCACATCCTACCCTTCAACGATGTATGACTTGAGAGTTTAACGCTTATTTTGACTGTAATAATAATAACAGTATTTTTATTACTGCTAAAACAAATCTTCCAATTTTTCGATTTTATTTTGCTCACAGCTCGAGAACACTTCATCCAATCGCCTTCAAATTTTCAACTGTGTACGGTAACAGCGACCAAATTCTTGGAACTGGAACGTTTACGTTTCCTATGACCAAAGTAATTTAACCCATTCCCAGGTCGCTGGGAATGGGTCAAATCAAATCTTAGCTTTAATACCTAACAGGCAATGCTTATTCTTCATTATCAATAAATTATCAATGATGCGACAAGCACACGTATTTCTAGTCATATGGCCCACTATTGAAAACTATAGCCACCCTAGACTACGTAGTAATTAACTCGTTCACAAAGTCACAATACAGTAATACACGACATGCTGATGTGTTCTTTTCCCAATAGTAACGTGGGAGGCAAGGCAGTGACGACGATTATGAGTTAAAGCAGAACCCAGCAGAGCCTCACGCTGACCTGGTGAGTCTTATAACTACACGAGAGGCTGTATAACCTATCTGATCCAGGTGTCTCGTTGCCAATTATATCTTCCCTGCGGGGAGGAAGAATCTCCCCCCACTTCTTTTAAGCTTTCTTTCATCCGTTTTCTCTATCACTCTTGAACAATAAACGATTAAAAGTCTATCTTTATTTCTAGAGTGACCGTGTTGAAGCTTAGAAAGGACGGCACCTTAGTCCAATCTACACTTTGTTTTGTTTGCCTATCACAGTGAACCCTCGCTTGATTTTTAGGGGAAATGTAAAACATCACCAATTTATATCTGGCGCTGTTTTTGATTAGTTGGTTTGACAAGTAAGAAACATGAACACCACTTAGGTATATTTACTGACGAAACGTGCACAGTCGAATACAGAGGTGATTACTGGAGACACCAGAAGTGGAGAGATGAATTCTGTGATCAGTTCCTCAGTCTTGATCGGTGGTAGTCACTCCCTAAGGGACTAAGGTACTCATTACCTATCAAGGCTGAGGGACTGACCACCTCTAAATTACCTTTCACTTCTAATGTCTCCAGTTCATTACTGTAATCATGTCTGTATTCGACTGAAGTCTGCCTTGCAAATTTCGTCAATGTAGATATACGAATGTTGATCATGTGCCTTACTCAAACTTGTCAGTTTCACAGAACATTTATATGACGTTTGTTGGTTTGCTGGGTTTAAAGCCTACTGACTGTACGAGGGTTATTAAGGCTGCATCTCAGCAGTACATTAACATTCAAAAATACTTTAATCCTTTAAAGTGGTTCTGCTTCTGCTGTTATCTTCAGCACACAAACACCTCTTGTTTGTAACACCCTCGACTAGACCTGTTTGATACATCTGTTACATGGTTGATGTCAGGTGTGATGAGTCCATCCAGGTATGAAGAGGGGGTTGTGTTCCAGCCTGGTTGCTGGACTGCTCTTGTCTGCTTCCTGTGGTTGTGTTCCAGCCTGGTTGCTGGACTGCTCTTGTCTGCTTCCTGTGGTTGTGTTCCAGCCTGGTTGCTGGACTGCTCTTGTCTGCTTCCTGTGGTTGTGTTCCAGCCTGGTTGCTGGACTGCTTTGTTGCTTCCTGTGGTTGTGTTCCAGCCTGGTTGCTGGACTGCTCTTGTCTGCTTCCTGTGGTTGTGTTCCAGCCTGGTTGCTGGACTGCTCTTGTCTGCTTCCTGTGGTTGTGTTCCAGCCTGGTTGCTGGACTGCTATTGTATGCTTCCTGTGGTTGTGTTCCAGCCTGGTTGCTGGACTGCTCTTGTCTGCTTCCTGTGGTTGTGTTCCAGCCTGGTTGCTGGACTGCTCTTGTATACTTCCTGTGGTTGTGTTCCAGCCTGGTTGCTGGACTGCTATTGTATGCTTCCTGTGGTTGTGTTCCAGCCTGGTTGCTAGACTGTTATTGTCTGCTTCCTGTGGTTGTGTTCCAGCCTGGTTGCTGGACTGCTCTTGTCTGCTTCCTGTGGTTGTGTTCCAGCCTGGTTGCTGGACTGCTATTGTATGCTTCCTGTGGTTGTGTTCCAGCCTGGTTGCTGGACTGCAATTGTATGCTTCCTGTGGTTGTGTTCCAGCCTGGTTGCTAGACTGTTATTGTCTGCTTCCTGTGGTTGTGTTCCAGCCTGGTTGCTGGACTGCTCTTGTCTGCTTCCTGTGGTTGTGTTCCAGCCTGGTTGCTGGACTGCTATTGTATGCTTCCTGTGGCTGTGTTCCAGCCTGGTTGCTGGACTGCTCTTGTCTGCTTCCTGTGGTTGTGTTCCAACCTGGTTGCTGGACTGCTATTGTATGCTTCCTGTGGTTGTGTTCCAGCCTGGTTGCTGGACTGCTATTGTATGCTTCCTGTGGCTGTGTTCCAGCCTGGTTGCTGGACTGCTCTTGTCTGCTTCCTGTGGTTGTGTTCCAGCCTGGTTGCTGGACTGCTTTGTATGCTTCCTGTGGTGTGTTCCAGCCTGGTTGCTGGACTGTATTGTCTGCTTCCTGTGGCTGTGTTCCAGCCTGGTTGCTGGACTGCTATTGTATGCTTCCTGTGGCTGTGTTCCAGCCTGGTTGCTGGACTGCTATTGTCTGCTTCCTGTGGTTGTGTTCCAGCCTGGTTGCTAGACTGTTATTGTCTGCTTCCTGTGGCTGTGTTCCAGCCTGGTTGCTGGACTGCTATTGTCTGCTTCCTGTGGTTGTGTTCCAGCCTGGTTGCTGGACTGCTATTGTATGCTTCCTGTGGCTGTGTTCCAGCCTGGTTGCTGGACTGCTCTTGTCTGCTTCCTGTGGTTGTGTTCCAGCCTGGTTGCTGGACTGCTATTGTATGCTTCCTGTGGTTGTGTTCCAGCCTGGTTGCTGGACTGTTATTGTCTGCTTCCTGTGGTTGTGTTCCAGCCTGGTTGCTGGACTGCTTTTGTCTGCTTCCTGTGGTTGTGTTCCAGCCTGGTTGCTGGACTGCTCTTGTCTGCTTCCTGTGGTTGTGTTCCAGCCTGGTTGCTGGACTGCTATTGTATGCTTCCTGTGGCTGTGTTCCAGCCTGGTTGCTGGACTGCTCTTGTCTGCTTCCTGTGGCTGTGTTCCAGCCTGGTTGCTGGACTGCTATTGTCTGCTTCCTGTGGCTGTGTTCCAGCCTGGTTGCTAGACTGTTATTGTCTGCTTCCTGTGGTTGTGTTCCAGCCTGGTTGCTGGACTGCTCTTGTCTGCTTCATGTGGCTGTGTTCCAGCCTGGTTGCTGGACTGCTCTTGTCTGCTTCCTGTGGCTGTGTTCCAGCCTGGTTGCTGGACTGCTATTGTCTGCTTCCTGTGGCTGTGTTCCAGCCTGGTTGCTAGACTGTTATTGTCTGCTTCCTGTGGTTGTGTTCCAGCCTGGTTGCTGGACTGCTCTTGTCTGCTTCATGTGGCTGTGTTCCAGCCTGGTTGCTGGACTGCTCTTGTCTGCTTCCTGTGGTTGTGTTCCAGCCTGGTTGCTGGACTGCTATTGTATGCTTCCTGTGGTTGTGTTCCAGCCTGGTTGCTAGACTGTTATTGTCTGCTTCCTGTGGTTGTGTTCCAGCCTGGTTGCTGGACTGCTCTTGTCTGCTTCCTGTGGTTGTGTTCCAGCCTGGTTGCTGGACTGCTCTTGTCTGCTTCCTGTGGTTGTGTTCCAGCCTGGTTGCTGGACTGCTCTCGGGTTATTACTCTCCTGTTCTGTTTATTTTTTTCTATTTGTACTCTTATTGCATTCCTTCGTCTCAGACAATGGCTTGGGGTGGAGAAGAGAGGGTTTGGGTGTGAACGGTGTGTATGTAAGTGTACATTTTGCCCACCAACCGATCTACGCATATACTGTATATTCTAGTACCCATATTTTCTTACACACACACATTTTATATATATATATATATATATATATATATATATATATATATATATATATATATATATATATATACGTCGTGCCGAATAGGTAAAATTTGGGCTTAAATAGCAACGCTCGTCTTGCCGAATAAGGCAAGCGAAAATTTGTGTATGCAATAATTTTGCAAAAATCATTCTCAACCTAATGGAAAAAAATATATTTCATTGTGTTTGTTATTAAATTATTGTAAACTTTTCTAAAATATATTTAGTTGGATTAGGCTAAATTAAATAGCGCTTGATATAATAAGGTTAGGCAAGTTTTCTGAGGTTCTTTTGGTACAAAATCATTAATTTTTACATTAACGTAAATGAAAAAAATATACGTTTAAACGTATAAGAGATAATTTTAGAAAGGACTTATTTTTAAACGAGTTCTTGCTAATTGACCAGTTTTACCTATTCGACACATCACTTTCCATCCATATATATTTTATTTACCATCTCATATGGACTTGAGAACATTCTCCCCCTCCCTGTATATATTGTCCCTGTATATATCCCCCTCAATGTATATATTGCTCCCTGTATATATTACTTCCCTCTTACATACATGATGCTCCCTTCTTATCCTCCCCTCCAGACACACAATCTTGCCTCTCTTCAGGCGTTGCACTACCTCTTTAAAACCTTTTACTCCTTAATATGTTATCATAATCGAATTGCTTTGATTTTGTGGACGATTTCAAATTCTTGTTATTTTATATTTCAATAATAAATTTTTATATACAAAATATATGTGATATATTCATGTATATACTTTTAATTCTCTCACATATCTCTCTCTCTCTCTCAAATAGTTTCCAAAATAAAAGTTTTTCTTGACTAGCTTTGTTGACAGCAACCTCTGTGCCCACTCGATGGAGTTTGCACTCCCCAGTTTATTGCCCTTTCGTGTCTATTGCCCAGGCTGATGCCTTCTCCTCCCCACCCCTTAATAAATTGCCCTTTAACAGAGTCCTGAATCTGGTTACCCCTAACTACCCCGTGACTACCTATGAATAGTGCCGGAATCATCATCTCCGCGGCCCTATTTCAGATCATGTTTCCTGATTTATTTACTGTTCAATCAGGTTGTTCGTGCTAGCTACGCGCACTCCCACGCAGTCACCAGAAGAATATAATAAGAATATATACTCAGATCTGTCTTCCTCCAGCGATGTTTTTCTCATCATTTAATTATAAACAAGAATTGTTACGTGCCAGCACCCCCCTCCACCCCCCCTCCAAGCCCACTCTTACATTATCACTTGATGACCCGCAAACAAATGTATTTATACCAGAATTTCAACTTTCTCCCCAAGCTCTATGGAATAAAGAAAAACTGTTTTGCAAATCCTTAGCATTCCATTAGACCATAAGGCTTCTCACCTTTATGGTTCATCAGTAATGTCACCTTACATTATATAATATAATATAAATATATATGAAACAACCAAGGGGAAGTAGAATGATAGCTCTAGGCCTTTCGTGTAGCAATCAACACATCATCAGGAGCTTGCAAAGTAGCAGAAAAAAGGAGGAAGTCTGAGCCAACACGATCCCAGAGGATGTATTCACTGGACTCCAGTGAATGTGAATATATGATATATATATATATATATATATATATATATATATATATATATATATATATATATATATATATATATATATAAACACTGATCTCTGGCCGACGGAGACTCGAAGAGATCAGTGTTTGTGAATATTTCGCCTGCTCTTGCGAATTCCTAGCATATATATATATATATATCCTTAAATGCAGCTTTGCCACGGGTAGCTTCCTCAGCGCTTAAATAATAAACTCTTACCAAGATATTGTTCCTTGTTTACCTGCGTTATCTGGCTCCTCCATCTTCCTCTCCACAAGTGAACTTACTGTTGCTGCTGCTATAACTGTTGCTACTGCTGTTATTAGTGATTTTGTTACTGTTGCTGCTGCTATTACATATTTATGTTTATATTGTTATTGATGCTGCTGATACGGTTATTGATCTTGCTTGATTTTTTATCAATGCTGCTGTTATTGCTGATGCTGCTGTTATTGATGCTGCTGCTGTTATTGCTGATGCTGCTGTTATTGCTGATGCTGCTGTTATTGCTGATGCTGCTGTTATTGCTGATGCTGCTGTTATTGCCTTTTTTATGGTTGCTGTTGCTACTGCTGTTAACGCTGCTACTTGTCATTGCTGCTGATGTTACTGCTGCTGTTAACGCTGCTAGTGTTACGGCTGCTGTTAACGCTGCTAGTGTTACGGCTGCTGTTAACGCTGCTAGTGTTACGGCTGCTGTTAACGCTGCTAGTGTTACGGCTGCTGTTAACGCTGCTAGTGTTACGGCTGCTGTTAACGCTGCTAGTGTTACGGCTGCTGTTAACGCTGCTAGTGTTACGGCTGCTGTTAACGCTGCTAGTGTTACGGCTGCTGTTAACGCTGCTAGTGTTACGGCTGCTGTTAACGCTGCTAGTGTTACGGCTGCTGTTAACGCTGCTAGTGTTACGGCTGCTGTTAACGCTGCTAGTGTTACGGCTGCTGTTAAGCGCTGCTGTGGTTACGGCTGCTGTTAACGCTGCTAGTGTTACGGCTGCTGTTAACGCTGCTAGTGTTACGGCTGCTGTTAACGCTGCTAGTGTTACGGCTGCTGTTAACGCTGCTAGTGTTACGGCTGCTGTTAACGCTGCTAGTGTTACGGCTGCTGTTAACGCTGCTAGTGTTACGGCTGCTGTTAACGCTGCTAGTGTTACGGCTGCTGTTAACGCTGCTAGTGTTACGGCTGCTGTTAACGCTGCTAGTGTTACGGCTGCTGTTAACGCTGCTAGTGTTACGGCTGCTGTTAACGCTGCTAGTGTTACGGCTGCTGTTAACGCTGCTAGTGTTACTGCTGCTGTTAACGCTGCTAGTGTTACTGCTGCTGTTAACGCTGCTAGTGTTACTGCTGCTGTTAACGCTGCTAGTGTTACTGCTGCTGTTAACGCTGCTAGTGTTACTGCTGCTGTTAACGCTGCTAGTGTTACTGCTGCTGTTAACGCTGCTAGTGTTACTGCTGCTGTTAACGCTGCTAGTGATATTGTTGTTATTGTTATTGCTTTGTTATCGCTGGTGGTGGTGTTGATGGCCGCTGCTACAGTTGTGGGATATGATACCTACCACTACTCTCTCTCCACATACATGACGTCCACTATCATTTGTACATGCCATGTCTCCTGCTCAAGGCCCCTAATGTTAAACTTACATTTAGTGCGTGATGCCGTGACATCACATTTAATAATCTAATAAGCCAAACTTGCCAAACTCCCTTAAAAATTGGACTTTTCCCAAAAACTTTTTTTTTACAATTTGATAATTTTTTAATTGACAAAGATATAAAATGTTATATTTTAGGACCAAACTTAAAAACCTCATTTAACCTAACCTAAACTAGCGTAATTTTGTTTAGCTAAATTCTGCTATATATAGCATAGGTCAGTTTAAAATTAATTAATAATATACTTAAAATCAATGATATATATTTTTTTACTTGTGTTCAAATTGATTTCAGCTTATTTATTGCAAAAAACAAATTTCATTCTGCTAATTCGGCAAGCCAAACTCACCGGTTCGGTTTAATCGGCATGACATTAATATATATATATATAGTGTGTCGATTAGGTAAAACTGGCGATTTTGGCTTAAATAGCAACGCTCTTCTTGCCATACAAGACAAGCGAAAATTTGTGTATGCAATAATTTCGCAAATATCATTCTGAACCTAATGAAAAAAATATATTTTATTGTGCTTGTTTATTATTAAATTATTATAAACTTATCTAAAATATATTTAGTTGGGTTAGGCTAAATTAAATTGCGCTTGTTATAATATGGTTAGGTAAGTTTTCTAAGGTTCTTTTGGAGCAAAATTATAAATTTTTACATTAACATTTAGTGAAAAAAATATATCTTTAAAGTATAAGAGAAAGTTTTAGAAAGGACTTAATTTTAAATGAGTTCTTGCTAATTGACCAATTTTATAAATTAGGCATATATATATATACATTAGTTTTGATTTCAGGTTAAAAACCGATACTCAAAAAATGCTAGTCGTGAATATGCCAACTTCATGGCCAATTTTTTTCTTGTGCCCAGTTTGAGAATCTATATTTAATTAAACCTGTGTCCAAATCAGTTGTGAATGACTCACTTTGCCTCTATGATCACTATCATAGAATGACTGACCGTACCTTTATAGTCACCAGCACAAGTGTGCTCTATTTTAACCTTTGTTATTTATTACTTGAGCTCACCGTTGTCACCTGCATCTCATGATGTGATATTTAAGTTTTCCTTGGTAACAGTAACAAGGCCTCGGTCAAGGGACCAAGAGCTACACGGAGTGGGTGACTACGTGGCTTAGTCCCTCTTCAGGAGATATTTGAATATTTCTCGCGACGAACAGAGTACCCCGCCCCCCCTTTGCTTTTGTTCATTTTTAGACTTCTAAATTTACATTCGTAAAATATTTACTATTTCATTTACCTAGTTTAATTACCTTGTTGAGGCTCTAATGATCAGCCATGCTCTTGCTGCCTGCCTCCCCCACTCCCAACTATATATCTCTGGCTTTCTCCTCATTGCCCTTCCCTCCATTTCCCAGTACCCCACTATCTCTCCAACCCTCCCTCTCATAACCCCTCCTCGATCTATCTTTCCCCTTGCACATTCCCCTCACGAGCCCTGATTGGTGTTTACATCAGTGTGCGTGTGTTCGTTGTTCCTCCCTTCCCCTCTCCCTGCTTGTTATCCCCACCGTTTCATTCGTTTCTCGCTCTGCTTCGCGATCCTCTTTCATCTCTCTCTCTCTTTCTCTCTCTATCTCATTCATTTTTTTTTCTTCTGCGTGTCCGATTTCCATTCCCACCATTGATCTCACGGCTTTGGCTGGCTATTTACTTAACCTTTCCCTCCTCTCTTCTCTGGAAAAGATCGTCTTCCCTGGTGTAATTTATTCTCTCTTGCTATTTATATTTATTCATGTGTCCTTGCTGTCTCGTTCCTCATTTTTCCCACTTCTCTTCACCTCTTCATTTAACAGTGTTTCACTTTCCTCTTTCTTCCGACTTTTATCATATCTTTTTCGCCTTACCATTTCTCTGACCTCATTAATCATGCCCTACGACTCTTAAGTAAGGAACGTTGTATTAGACCTACTGACCAATACTAAGTAGATGGTGACAAAGTTGACAAACGATGAAGCAAGAGAACATAAACAATGGTTTAAGTGTCTGATTGCCCACTGCTAAGCAGGTACAACTCTGTCCACGCTGTTGTAAATGATGTACAAAATACCAACAAGTTGGGTGAGACACAGGTGAATCACTTGAGTATCTTTAATGTCTTTCTCATTACGCCACATTATTCCCACTCACGTACAAGTCAAGCCCTCCCTCAGGCTGCTCTTCCTCGTGAGACTTCTTTATCAGCACTGCTTATTTCGCTCTCCCTTAATCCCTCACCTCCTCTCCTTCCCTTCGTCTAATTGCTGACTTTGTGGTTGACGTGGGTGGGTGTCATCCCCAGCGGGAAACGTCTGCGAGGGGGTGATGGAAACGATTCGGGAAAATTCCTTCCTCCGCCGCCACCACCTGGCCATGCTGATGCAACCCAGCATTACTAACTTCTCCTCCTCCTGCGTCGGCGATCCCTGCACCGCCCTCGACATCCTGCTGACTGGATCCTTCGTGAGTCGTTATCTCTTTCCTGTTCATCAGTAGCAAGACGGTAGCTTCTTCTCTGATGAAGAATTACACACATGTGCAACATCTGGGTATCTTTATTTGTAGACGTTTCGCCCTCCAGTGGCTTTATCAATACAAATTCAAGAACATAACGAGAAGACTGGAGAACTATATACAAAAGACGAGGTAATCAGTCCCTGATTACCTCGCCTTTTGTATATAGTTCTCCAGTCTTTCCATTATGCCTCTTAATTTGTATTAAACTTATTTCATGGCGAAAGATCTACAAATAATGATACCCAGATGTCGCATGTAATCCTTCATCTTGACGGTACTGTATACCATGTACAACTTCTTCCTTGGGTCAGTCCTACATGACCGGGATGCTGACAGGACTGAAGTTCCGAGTAGGAGTTACACAACAGTAGCTGAAGAATAAGACACTTGTCCAGCACTTGGGAATCTTTATTGAGGAAACGTTTCGCCAGTCCAAAACAGAGAATAACGCAGAACGATTAGTAGTAGCTTGAGGTAATCAGTCTCCCAGCTGATGTGTTCACTCCATCAATCTTGAGAAAAGTACTTTTCTGAACACAGACCCCAGGCTGAGGGACTCATTACCTCAAGCTCCTCTTCATCTTCCACCGTTCTTCTCTGTATTGGACTGAAGAAGCCACTGGATGGACAAACGTTTCCTCAATAAAGATTCCCATATGTTGCACAAAAATCTCGTTCTTCAACCTGTGGATTTTCTAAACCTATTACATCACAACAGCAGCTAACCACCGAACTTACAAAAAAAATATAGACGTAACTTTTAACAGGTACTTCCAAGTGAGGTAGAAAAACAATTGGTGCAGCTTAAACCTTTGTTGTAGACAACGTTTCGCCCCAAACAGTGGCTGAAATAATAAAGGTTTCCTTTGCGCCAAGAGTATTTCTCCCAAACTTAGGTAAGAAATGAGTCTCGTAACTGCAGGTAAGTCAAAACACAGTAACTATAAAACTGTTTCCTCAAGACTGGAATACCGAGCTGGTACTCATTATTGTATTACTAAAGAACCTCTTAATCAGACGGAGTTATTTTTAAGATTGGCTAACAAGCTTTCAAACATAAGCTGCTAACTTATTAACATTTAGTTGTTGGACACTCTAACATGTACACTGTATAAACAAACGAAGATACAAATAGTAAATGCAAGTAGAAGGAATAACGATACTGGCTGGGACCTCGGTCACTCCAAATGATCATCTGGCGTGACCAAGGTTCCAGGACCAAAACGTATCCAATAAAAATGTTGTACATGAATGGCACATAGTAAACTAGATGAAGAATTAGACATGTGCAACATCTGGGTATCTTTATTCAAGGACATAATGAGAAAACAGCATAACTATATACAAAAGACAAGGTAATCAGTCCCTCAACCTTAGAATTGAAGAGTAGTGGTATCTTCAAGACTATGGTGCTTTTCACCAACTCCAAGGCTAAGAGACTGATTACCTCGTCATGTGTATATAGTTCTGCAGTCTTCCCATCATGTCCTTGAATTTGTATTGACGAAGCCAGTGGATGGCGAAAAGTCTACAAATAAAGATACCCAGATGTTGCACATGTGTCTAATTCTTCAATAAAAATGTTTTTAACCACAAATAGTAAACATTCAAGGAGTATAAAGGTCACTTTACAGACCACATTTCGCTTCGAACCGAGCGACACGTTGTCCCAATAAAAATTAGTTCTACAACCAGACTCTCTTCAATATTGCTAGCAGTATGCCAGTCAGATTTACGCAGT
Organism: Cherax destructor; assembly: GCA_009830355.1. Taxonomy (NCBI): domain Eukaryota; kingdom Metazoa; phylum Arthropoda; class Malacostraca; order Decapoda; family Parastacidae; genus Cherax; species Cherax destructor. The sequence goes on from WNWK01004676.1 coordinate 46,418, forward strand.
TCACTACTAACCCCAGTACACACTGCCAAGTGTTCTAATCTTCGGAACATAATTACCTTGACTGTCTCCTCATCTGACCTTGACCAGGCTTCTATCTTTCTCAATTTCAACCTTTCAATGGTCCACGACAGACCGAAACATCGTCCAGTTTTCACTCTCAGTATATGTGAGGATAAGTTGTGACGTTTTATTCTTCAAATTATGCAGGTTTTTCCTTAAATCACTGTTCACTGCAGAGTTCGTGGGTCTTCCGAGGACTGGGCATCGGTGCAGGGAGAAGTTTGGTGACCACGGTCCCACGTGACACCTGCAGGAATGTTGTGACAAGCACTGACTGCTTTAAAAAGACATGCGACGTAAATACTAGCACATACTTATAAGAAAACGTTTCGGTCCCGAGACCTTGATTACTTCTAATCCAGGTTTACCAAGGTTTACACCAAGCTCTGGCTGTGTTGTGTCAGCTGCTGAAGATGACGTTTTTGTCAGTGGTGAGAGAGACAGAGAGAGAGAGAGAGAGAGAGAGGAGAGAGAGGAGAGAGAGGAGAGAGAGGAGAGAGAGGAGAGAGAGAGAGAGAGAGAGAGATCAGACACACTGATGATCGTCCAGGACGGAACGAAGCGTCTATAGTTCCCTCTCCAAAATGTGAAAAGCTGGAACATAATTCTATATACATTATAAACTTTACGGTCACTGTGTATAATAAAACACAGATGGGTGAAGTGTACCAAAACTGATAGAACAAGCATATAGTTTAAAAAATTAAAATAATTAACTAAGAGTTTTCAAAAGAGAAGACCGTGGTAGTCCCCACTGACTGTGATGTCAACTTACTTGGAGTATACCTGGAGGGTATTCCGGGGATCAATGCCCCGGCGGCCCGGTCCATGACCAGGCCTCGTGGTGGCTCAGGCCCTGATCAACCAGGCTGTTACTGCTGGCTGCAAGCAAACCTACGTACAAACCACAGCCTGGCTGGTCGGGAACTGACAGTATAATCGTAATACAGGTATACAAAAGCAAGTCTTAATGAATAAACAGAAGAACGAACAGGGACTCGAACCGTGGTCCATGTGAGTAGCAGGCCCAACACTGTACCGTTCAGGCAGGAGGGTTCTAAAAGGATGATTTTACAAGCAGCACTTGTGTGTCATGGTTGTGGGATGAGACAACAGCGTCACAGCTGGTGTGGGATGAGACAATAGCGTCACAGCTGGTGGGGGATGAGACAACAGCGTCACAGCTGGTGGTGGATGAGACAATAGCGTCACAGCTGGTGTGGGATGAGACAACAGCGTCACAGCTGGTGTGGGATGAGACAACAGCGTCACAGCTGGTGTGGGATGAGACAACAGCGTCACAGCTGGTGTGGGATGAGACAATAGCGTCACAGCTGGTGTGGGATGAGACAATAGCGTCACAGCTGGTGGTGGATGAGACAATAGCGTCACAGCTGGTGTGGGATGAGACAATAGCGTCACAGCTGGTGTGGGATGAGACAACAGCGTCACAGCTGGTGTGGGATGAGACAACAGCGTCACAGCTGGTGGTGGATGAGACAATAGCGTCACAGCTGGTGGGGGATGAGACAATAGCGTCACAGCTGGTGGTGGATGAGACAATAGCGTCACAGCTGGTGGTGGATGAGACAATAGCGTCACAGCTGGTAAGGGATGAGACAATAGCGTCACAGCTGGTGTGGGATGAGACAGACTTGCCACGGAAGTGCTGGTTATAATAATCATCCTATTACAACCCTCATAGATGAATGATACAGAGTTGGACCGGCTACTCGCATCAATCACGGTTCCAGACGCCATCCATTCTTCTGTTTATTCATAACACAGGCAAGAGTATTTTTACTTGATATATCCAAATATTGTGAAGACAGATACACGCGCTCTGTTTATAGAGCTTTATTAAAACATGATAAAGCTCTAAAACAGAGCGTCCCAATACAATCTTGTCTTCCAACTTTTGTCTTTGTCTTCCTTCTAATCTGCAATACTCCATTTCATCCATATCCAAACATGCATAAAATAACGAGACGGTAAGATCAAAAGGAAAAAGACAGATAAAGACAGACATAAAAAGCCAGACACAGGGAAAGAAGATATCTGTAATTTTATTCCCTCGTGTTGTCGTGAAGGAAAACATTTTGGCCAGGGTTGCTGGTGGTGGGTCAAGGAGGAGTGTTGATAAGTGAAGGTCAGTGTGCTCCACACCACGTCTCTCATTCTACCTCATTTGCTGCACTTATTGCACAATTTGCCTACTTGTTTTACATTGATTTTTAGAGTTACTTTTAAATGTGTGTGTGTGTGTGTACTCACCTAGTTGTGGTTGCAGGGGTCGAGTCATAGCTCCTGGCCCCGCCTCTTCACTGGCCGCTATTGGGTCACACCCTGCGCCATGAGCTCTATCATACATCTTCTTAAAGCTATGTATGGATCCTGCCTCCACTACATCGCTTCCCAAACTATTTCACGTGTGTGTGTGTGTGTGTGTGTGTGTATACTCACCTAATTGTGTTTGCAAGGGTCGAGACTCAGCTCCTGGCCCCGCCTCTTCGCTGTCCGCTACTGGGTCTCTGCTCTCCCTGCTCCATGAGCTTTATCATACCTTGTCTTAAAGCTATGTATGGTTCCTGCCTCCACTATATCTTTCTCTAGACTATTCCACTTCCTGACTACTCTGTGGCTGAAGAAATGCTTCCTAACATCCCTTTGACTCATCTGAGTCTTCAGCTTCCAGTTGTGTCCCCTTGTTTCTGTGTTCCCTCTCTGGAACATCCTGTCACTACCTTGTCAATTCCCCGCAGTATTTTGTATGTTGTTATCATGTCTCCTCTGACCCTTCTTTCCTCCAGTGTTGTTAGTCCTATTTCCCTCAACCTTTCTTCATAGGACAGACCCCTGAGTTGTGGAACTAACCCTGTCGCAAACCTTTGCACTTTCTCTAGTTTCTTTACGTGCTTGACCAGGTGTGGGTTCCAGACTGGTGCTGAATATTCTAGTATGGGCCTGACGTACACGGTGTACAGTGTCTTGAACGATTCCTTGTTAAGGTAACGGAACGCTAATCTTAGGTTTGCCAATCGCCCATATGCTGCCGCAGTCATCTGGTTGATGTGTGCCTCCGGAGACGTGCTTGGCGTTATACTTACCCCAAGGTCTTTCTCCTTTGCCGAGGTTTGTAGCCTTTGTCCGCCTAGCCTGTACTCTGTCAGCGGTCTTCTTTGACCTTCTCCGATCTTCATGACTTTGCATTTGGTGGGATTAAATTCGAGAAGCCAGTTGCTAGACCAGATGTCAAGCTTGTCCAGGTCTGTTTGAAGTCCTGCTTGGTCCTCTTCCGATGTGATTCTCCTCATTAATTTCACATCATCTGCGAACAGAGACACTTCTGAGTCTATCCCATCCGTCATGTCATTTACATATACCAAGAATAACACTGGTCCTAGGACTGACCCCTGCGGTACACCGCTCGTCACAGGTGCCCACTGTGATACCTCATCACGCACCATGACCCGTTGTTGCCTCCCTGTGAGGTATTCCCTGATCCATTCCAGTGCCCTTCCTATTATACACGCTTGTTCTTCCAAGTTCTTTGTGTGTGTGTGTGTGTGTGTGTGTGTGTGTGTGTGTGTGTGTGTGTGTGTGTGTGTGTGTGTGTGTGTGTGTGTGTGTGTGTGTGTGTGTGTGTGTGTGTGTGTGTGTGTGTGTGTGTGTGTGTGTGTGTGTGTGTGTGTGTGTGTGTGGCGCGCGCAGTGAAGGCCGGCTCTTGCAACACATGATGAATTAACATAGTAATTAACATAAGCCACATATTAGCACTATTATTACCTTCATAAAGTGAAACAACGGATCAAAATCAGTTCGCTGATACCAGAAATCACACGTTAGTAAACTAATCACAATTTCCAATAACTAGATAATTAACGTAAAAGTGTAACACAATCCATCTTTCAAATATATTTTATGATACTTAAAAGAATAATGAGATCAAGTATGAAAAAACTTAATCATTTCTGAAAATAAGGTAAATATATATATATATATATGTCGTGCCGAATAGGTAAAACTTGCTATTTTGGTTAAATAGCAACGCTCTTCTTGTCGAATATGGCAAGCGAAAATTTGTGTATGAAATAATTTCGCAAAAATCATTCTGAACGTAAAAAAAATATATTTCGCTGTGTTTATTAAATTATCTAAAATATATTTAGTTGAATTAGGCTAAATTAAATTGCGCTTGTTATAATAAGGTTAGGCAAGTTTTCTTATGTCCTTTTGGTACAAAATTATTAATTTTCACATTAACATAAATGAAAAAATATATCTTTAAACGTATAAGAGAAAATTTTAGAAAGGACTTAATTTTAAAAGAGTTCTTGCTAACTGACCAGTTTTACCTATCCGGCACGATATATATATATATATATATATATATATATATATATATATATATATATATATATATATATATATATAATAACTAAAGTGTAATGAACACTTGTCAATGCTCAATAATAGCGCACATGTAGATAGAAACTAGAGATTAACTGATCTGTATATTTCGAACCCCTCCTGGGATCCTCTTCAGCTGAAGATCCCACAAGGAGGGGAAGGGGTTGGAATTTACAGATCAATTAATCAGTTTCTGTCAGAGTTGTCAGGAAGTGGAATAGCCTAGAAAGCGACGTAGTGGAGGCAGGAACCATACATAGTTTTAAGATGAGGTTTGATAAAGCTCATGGAGCAGGGAGAGGACCTAGTAGCTATCAGTGAAGAGGCGGGGCCAGGAGCTATGAATCGACCCCCGCAACCACAAATATGCGAGTACAAATAGGCGAGTACACACACACACACATATATATATATATAGTATATGTGTGTTTATATCAGTGTATACAAGATAATTTACTTCAATGACTATTATAAGGGTTAAGTATCCATGGTGTTAGTATGGAGGTGATATGCAGCCTTAATACTCCACGTTTAGTGGAGAAGTTTTAAACTAAACTATCTTACATGTGTTAGTGTGTCAAAGATACTACTTGCGAAGAGCATCGAAGAGTCACACATTCATCAGATACATTCAGTAGTCTGGGATATAAAAATTTATACACATAAAAAGTAAGATTTTGAGAAATATAAAAGTTCTATAACCATTAAACGCCATTTCAAACTTTGCACATCATAAGACGTCTTTCTCTAGTCTAAGATTTGGGTGAAAAATCATAGCCTGTGAAGTTACGATGAATAGAAAAAGAAGAGAAAACTTGAGTTTTAGTTCAGAGTAAAAGGTCAAATTTTTCTTGATTGAAAGAGATATTAAAAAAAGAGCCAATGATGACAAACACTGCGAGGCTTCCAGGAGACGAGGGAGTGGGTGGATCCTTCACCAGGCTTACACTGCTCGCCAGTGTCGTCTTAACCACCATGTCTTCCCCATACAATAACAACCCTCCCTACTCTGCCCTCACAAATATCCCTATCCTCGAAAATATACCCACAAAATTTCCCCTATACTCCCCAAAAATCCCCCTCTTGATAATATTACTGCAAAATTCTCCAACTAAAAATCTTTCCCTCTACAACAAAAACCCATCTCTCCATAAGATAACTATAAAATTTCTCAACTACCCATAAAAAATCCCTATCTCTTCAGAAAACACTGACCCTTAATTTAAGAGCCCCCCTCTCTCTATTAAAAATACAAAATCTCCCACCCCCGGCAATATAATATATATATATATATATATATATATATATATATATATATATATATATATATATATATATATATATATATTCTTAACACAGTGCTCGTTTCCCACCAAGGCAGGGTGACCGGAAAAGGAAGAAACACTTTCATCATCATCCACTCCATTACTGTCTTGCCAGAGGCGTGCCTACACTACAGTTAAAAATCTCCACTCGCTCCTAACATGCTCACGCAAGCTTGCTGGAAGTCCAAGCCCCTCGCACACAAAACCTCCTTTACCCCCTCCCTCCAACCTTTCCTAGGCCGACCCCTATCCCACCTTCCTTCCACTACAGATTTATACACTCTCCAAATCATTCTATTTTGTTCCATCCACTCTAAATGTCCGAACAACCTCAACAACCCCTACTCAACCCTCTGGATAATACTTTTAGAAACCCCACACCTCCTCCTAATCTCCAAACTACGGATTCTCTGCATTATATTCACACCGCCCATTGCCCTCAGACACATCATCTCCACTCCATCCAGCCTTCTCCTTGCTGCAACATTCACCACCCATGCCTCACGCCCATATAAGAGCATTGGTATAACTATACTCTCATATATTCTCCTCTTTGCTTCCATGGATAACGTTCTTTGTCTCTACAGCCTCCTCAGTGCACCACTCAATACATACATCATGCTGATGATAATATTTACATTGAAACATAAAAGAAAATTATGCTTATATAAGGGTAAGGAGCCGTTTGTCATATTTATGGGTTTAGAAAATGTGTGTAACAGGATGGATAAGAGCACTGCTGCAGATGTAGGTGGTAGGCTATTAAAAACAGTAATGAGTTTTATGCGGATAGTGAGGGTGTGTAGGAGGGAAGGGGATTATTTTCAAGTGAAATCTGGTCTTAGACAAGGATGCGTCAAGTCTAACATGGTTGTTACGCGACGGTTTGGAGTTTTGAGAGACTGACCGCGGGTTCGATCCCCACCCATGGTATGGTTTATGGTTGTTTAACATTTATAGATGGTGTTGTAAAAGAAGTGAATGCTAAGGTATCAGGGATGCTACGTGTGAGATTAAAAGATAACGAATGTGTGTATATATATATATATATATATATATATATATATATATATATATATATATATATATATATATATATATATATATATATATATATATGCTAGAATTGCAAGAGCAGGCGAAATATTCACAAACACTGATCTCTGGCCGACGGAGACTCGAACCTACGAACCTCATGACAAGGTACGCAGTGTTTTGCCAACCGTACCACACTGGTCCAATACCTTGGCATACAGCTCACGCTAGACGTTGATCCAAGGCAGCCAGCTTTCAGGCAGGTGGCTTACAGCTTTTCATCTCATCCCCTGCATGCATCGACACAACTAGAGATTTTTACAATGCTAGGAATTCGCAAGAGCAGGCGAAATATTCACAAACACTTATCTCTGGCCGTACCTTGTCATGAGGTTCGTAGGTTCGAGTCTCCGTCGGCCAGAGATCAGTGTTTATATATATATATATATAATGTATGTTGAGCCGAATAGGTAAAAATTGGTCAATTAGCAAGAACTCATTTAAAATTAAGTCCTTTCTAAAAGTTTATCTTATACGTTTAAAGATATACTTTTTCTATTTATGTTAATGTAAAAACTAATAATTTTGCACCAAAAACACCTTAGAAAACTTACCTAACTTAGCCTAATCCAACTAAATTTTAGATAAGTTAACACTAATTTAATAATAAACAATGAAATATATTTTTTTTTCGTTAGGTTCAGAATGATTTTTGCGAAATTATTGCATACACAAATTTTCGCTTGCCTTATTCGGCAAGAAGAGCATTGCTATTTAAGCCAAAAGCGCAAATTTTACCTATTCGGTAAAATACACACACATATATATATATAATTATTCACACACAATCACTGTTATTGCAGAGGCGCCCAGATATGACAGTGTGGATGTCACTCCAAACAGCCAATATTCCCAACCCCTCCTTTAAAGTGCAGGCATTGTACTTCTCACTTCCAGGACTCAATTCCGTCTAACCGGTTTCTCTTAATCTCTTCACAAAATACTACCCAACTTACACTCGAACAGGTCGTCAGGTCCCAAAAACCATTCATCTCCATTCACTCCTACCTAACATGCTCACACATGCCTGCTGCATGTCCAGGCCCCTTGCACACAAAACCCCTTTTACCCCTCCCTCAATCCTTTTGAGGGCGACCCCTACCCCTCCTCCCCTCCACTACAGATTTACACACCTTCCAGGCATCCTATTTTGCTCCTTCCTCTCTAATCACCAAACCACCTCAATAACCTCCCTTCAGCCCTCTGAATAATTCTTTTAGTAACTCCACACCTCCTAATTTCCATACTACGAATTCTCTGCATAATATTTACACCACATTGCCCTTAGACACGGCATCTTCATTGCCTCCAGTCTCCTCCTCGTTGCAGTATTAACAACCATGGTTAACACCCATATAAGAGAGTTGGTACCACTATACTCTCGTACATTCCCTTCTTTGCCTCCATGGATAACGTTTTTTGTCTCCACAGATACCTCAATACACCACTCACCTATTTTCCTTCATCAATTCTATTGTTAGTCTCGTCCTTCATAAACCCATCTGCTAACAAATCCACTCCGAAATATCCGAACATATTCACTTCTTCCGTACTCCCTCCCTCCAATGTGATATCCAATTTTTGTGTATACAAGTATATATATATTGGAAAATGTCATAGTTGCACTTTTCCGATGACAATTCTTTAGGGAGATTCTGAATTTGGGTGAACATAGAAGGCAAGATGATGACTGTAACAAAAAGTCTAGGCAATGAAAGATTGGTGTTCAGATTAAAGAATGGGAATATGGAGGAAGTGAATGTATGTAGATAATTGGAAGTGGATATGTCGGCGGATGAGGTCTATGAAAGACGAGGCGAACCATAGAATAGTTAAAGGGGGAGGCGGGGGGAAGATGGGTGGAGTGTCGAGTCACCTGTATAAAGAGTTTAATATATGGAAGACAAAACAGGAAATGTAAAGTAAAAGGACACAAGTGCAACTAATGTGACATTAGTTGTGTCCTTTTATTTTACATATTGTCGGTAATTCTACCAACATTAATAAAAAAAGGGAAATGTTCGAGAGAATAGTGGCACCAATACTTTAACATGTGTGTGAGGGATGATGTACGCTTGACAGCAATGTGAACAGTATGTTGAGAATTCGTAGAGCAGAACATAGAAAATTGTGTGAAGTTACCAAAGGTATATTTCAGAGGAGTATATTTTAGAAGAGAATGATCAAGAGGGTGTATGAATCTGGGGTGGAGGGAGGGGAGGAGGCAGAGGTTGTCTCAGGAAAGGATAGAGGGAGGTTTTGAGTGGTAAAGGTTTAAGCATCCAGCAGGCTTGTGAGAGAATGCTAGATTGGAGTGAGTTTAGACAAATGTTTTTTTATGCTTTGGCACATAGTAGGAGTGTGAGCAAAATAACATTTATAAAGGTATTCAATGAAATCAGTTAGATGGACTCGAGTCGTAGAGGTTGGAAGTAGTAAATAATAATCATGTCATCGTATACACACTTGAAACAAGAGACAACCTACCACCTGCAGCAGTCCTCACAATCTATCACATTAACTCCACTTTAAAAGTAGGTCTACGTGAAATTTAAATAGCGGCTAATCATCAGCTAAATAAGAGTCAATGTATATAATAGTTCTCCCTTCCTTTATTACAACATAGCTCCACCTGAAGAAAAAGGTACCAGTGAAAACAAGTAACACCAGAGCACATAACCCCACACAACACCGCACCTGCAAGATATGCCCTTCCCCTTCTCCATTCCCCAAAATCCATCACACATATATACACAACTATCATCTTTAACAAATTCCCCATCCTCCTCATAATACTAACTCCATGAGGGGCCAAACAGAATTGCACCTAACTTCCGTCTTCCCTCAAAACCCCACTGAACCAAGGGCCACACAAACTGCTTTACCCCCTCCCCATTACTCTCAGTGAAGTAAGGAACCAAACTCCTCACCCCCACTGTCTTTACCTCTCCCCAATAATACACACGTGCACTATGACCCACTTAAAACAACACCCACTATATATCTGCCCCAAAACTCCAATGAAACAAGGATCCATACACCAAAGCTCTCCTCTCACCCCCCGAAATAATCTTTCCCTCACCTCATCTGTCCCCTTCCTATATATAATCCACGTGCATGAGGGATTAACACACACTATAGATCATCTCAACGAGACAGAAGTCTATGTACTACAGCTCCTCCCTTTTTCCCGAAATCTTGCCCTTCCCTTATCTGTGCCCTCCCTAACCATTACACACGTTCCTGAGGGACTGCATACCATACCCTGTCTTTCTATAACCCCACCATAATAAGGGCCCATGTACTATAGCTCTGTCCCTCCAATCGTCCTCCCTTGCCCTCACCAGCCCCCTGCCCAAAACCCCATGCATGAAGACCCACTCACAACATGGGTACCTTCCACAGCCCCACTCATCAACTTGGGCCTTATGGACACGGTGAGGGAGGTGGGGAGACTACGAAGGCACCACCTACACAGTCTCGTCCAGGCTCAAATAATCGACTTCACCACCAGCGGCGTCGGCGAAACCATTTATGCACTCTACCTACTCATGGAGCGCTGTAGGGTAAGCCTAAACTAAAATGTATTAGTGTAAACTTATGCAACTCACTGTGCTACAGAGTAAGCCCAGATTACATGTTAGCGAGGTTATGGTACTCACAGTGGTGCAGGGTAAGCCTAAGCTACAGTACATTAACGTGGGGTAAGTTAAAGTGACTCACAGCTATTACAGTAAGCCAATGCTGATGAAAAGACATTACTGTGTAAGTCTTTATTCGCTGAAGGGAAGCTTAGTCAAGTTATACAAAAACGTGTAAATTAGTCATGTAGGTCGTCTGGTCAGGTGAACAGTGGGGCAAAGACCTGGGTCATGTGATTTGAGCTGCTGCACGGGTGATGTCATGTACATGCAGGTGATGTACGGAGAATTTGAACGAGAGGTTTTGTGAATGCACATACAACTTCATTTTACTCAGCATTGTTACAGGACTGGATGAAGTGGACCACCATGCCCTTTTCCTGATCCTATATCACTTTCATGTTGTATGAGCTGGGTTCTCTCTCAGGCCATAAGGTGCGCGTTCTCTTCCTTATGCATAACACATTCGTTGCTGGTGCAGTGTTCTTCCCAAATATTCACGTTTTAGGACTCGTGTCTAGAAATCATGGGCCGTCTTCCCTACGTAGAATTTACTGCATATGGCACACGGAATAATGCAGACTTTGGCATTGTTGCTATATGTATTACACATACAAGGTCAAATCATGTCTTTAATGATTTTGGCTGAAACTCCAGTCACGTCGATTTTAACTTCATGGAGGAGCATAAAGGATGAGACCTGCCCATACGTCTCTCATTCTCTGAGGAACGAACCCGGACATTTCGGTTGTTGTGTTAACTAAAGCTCTTCATGCGACCATGTCTCTAGACCAGTGGAAAGTCACAGATGTTAACAAATTCAGAGTAGCCTTCCGTGACAAAGATACATCATTTTAATCAAACAGAACTTCCAAATGCAAGGACTTTGTAGAGAATTTTCAACAGCCTAAATTTTTTTGGAAGACAAGACGCCATAAGAGGGTCAAACAGGTGACCCCACACTTATAAACCAACACCACGATGGAACGGTATTAAAATGATAGTATTTACTTGATCTATCGGTCGTGATAGACCCACCGTTTCCCTAAATCACATTTTATAAAATACCCAGCAACTTTAGGGTGTAGGGAAGATTATGTCTTATAGCCTTCATGCTCAATGATAAGTTCGTAACACCATGAAATCCGAGTTTGCAATATGAGCCTCCAAAAAAAGTTTTGCTGATAATAGTAAAGCAAAGAGAGAGACTACAGAACTAGCTGTTATTGGGGCAACGTATCGCTGTGTGTACATCTATATCAAGACCTGATAAAGCTCTACAGCGAAACGTTCTCACATAAAGCTTACAGCTACATAATTTTCTATATTATAATCGCATGACACACGAAGAGAGAAAACAAATCTTCCCAGAGCAGAAATTACTCTTGTGATCTTCATCGTTTCAGATTTCCAGGCCGTTGCATCATTGCTAACTCGAGTTTTTATTAGTCTCTGCAACGATAGCACATTATTAAATATGTAATTTAGGTAATATATTTCTTCCCTAGCGTGTCAAATATATATATATATATATATAATATATATATATATATAATATATATATATATATATCGTCTTAAGGTAGTAGGTTGGTAGACAGCAACCACCCAGGGAGGTACTACCGTCCTGCCAGGTGACTGTGAAACAGAAACCTGAAACTGTTTTACATGATGGTAGGATTGCTGGTGTCTTTTTTCTGTCTCATAAACACGCTGGATAACAGGTATATCTAGCTACTTCTACTTACACTTTAGGTCACACTACACTGGCATACACATGCATATATATACATACACACATCTAGGTTTTTCTTCTTTTTCTTAATAGCTCTTGTTCCTTTTATTTTCTCTATTGTCCATGGGGAAGTGGAAAAGAATCTTTCCTCCGTAAGCCATGCGTGTCGTATGAGGCGACTAAGATGCCGGGAGCAATGGGCTAGTAACCCTTCCCTGTACAAATCTACTAAAAACGAGAAGAAGAAAAACTTTATAAAATTGGGTTGTCTGAATGTGCGTGGATGTAGTGCGGATGATAAGAAAGAGATGATTGCCGATGTTATGAATGAAAAGAAGTTGGATGTCCTGGCCCTAAGCGAAACAAAGCTGAAGGGGGTAGGCGAGTTTCAGTGGGGAGAAATAAATGGGATTAAGTCAGGAGTATCTGAGAGAGTTAGAGCTAAGGAAGGGTAGCAATAATGTTGAAGGATCAGTTATGGAAGGAAAAGAGGGAATATAAATGTGTAAATTCAAGGATTATGTGGATTAAAATAAGGGTCGGATGCGAAAAGTGGGTCATAATAAGCGTGTATGCACCTGGAGAAGAGAGGAGTGTAGAGGAGAGAGAGAGATTTTGGGAGATGTTAAGCGAATGTATAGGAACTTTTGAACCAAATGAGAGAGTAATTGTGGTAGGGGACCTAAATGCTAAAGTGGGAGAAACATGCAGAGAGGGTGTAGTAGGTAAGTTTGGGGTGCCAGGTGTAAATGATAATGGGAGCCCTTTGATTGAACTTTGTATAGAAAGGGGTTTAGTTATAGGTAATACATATTTTAAGAAAAAGAGGATAAATAAGTATACAAGATATGATGTAGGGCGTAATGACAGTAGTTTGTTGGACTATGTATTGATAGATAAAAGACTGTTGAGTAGACTTCAGGATGTACATGTTTATAGAGGGGCTACAGATATATCAGATCACTTTTTAGTTATAGCTACAGTGGGAGTAAAGGTAGATGGGATACAAGGAAAATAGAATCAGTAAGTAAAAGAGAGGTGAAGGTTTATAAACTAAAGAGGAGGCAGTTAGGGTAAGATATAAACAACTATTGGAGGATAGATGGGCTAGTGAGAGTGTAGGCAATTGGGTCGAAAATGTATGGGGTAGATTTAAAAATGTAGTGTTAGAGTGTTCAGCAGAAGTTTGTGGTTACAGGCGAGTGGGTGCGGGAGGGAAGAGGAGCGATTGGTGGAATGATGATGTAAAGAGAGTAGTAAGGAGAAAAGTTAGCATATGAGAGGTTTTTACAAAGTAGAAGTGATGCAAGGAGGGAAGAGTATATGGAGAGAAAAAGAGAGGTTAAAGAGTGGTGAAGCAATGTAAAAGAGAGCAGATGAGAGAGTGGGTGAGATGTTATCAGCAAATTTTGTTGAAAATAAGAAAAAGTTTTGGAATGAGATTAATAAGTTGAGGAAGCCTAGAGAACAAATGGATTTGACAGTTAAAAATAGGAGAGGAGAGTTATTAAATGGAGAGTTAGAGGTATCGGGAAGATGGAGAGAATATTTTGAGGATTTGTTAAATGTTGATGAAGACAGGGAAGCTGTGATTTCGTGTGTAGGGCAAGGAGGAATAACATCTTGTAGGAGTGTGGAAGAGCCAGTTGTGGGTGTAGGGAAGTTCGTGAGGCAGTGGGTAGAATGAAAGGGGTAAGGCAGCTGGGATTGATGGGATAAAGATAGAAATGTTAAAAGCAGGTGGGATATAATTTTGGAGTGGTTGGTGCTATTATTTAATAAATGTATGGAAGAGGGTAAGGTACCTAGGGATTGGCAGAGAGCGTGTATTGTTCCTTTGTATAAAGGCAAAGGGGACAAAAGAGAGTGCAAAAATTATAGGGGAATAAGTCTGTTGAGTGTACCTGGTAAAGTGTATGGTAGAGTTATTATTGAAAGAATTAAGAGTAAAACAGAAAGCAGGATAGCAGATGAACAAGGGGCTTTAGGAAGGGTAGGGGTGTGTAGACCAAGTGTTTACAGTGAAACATATAGGTGAACAGTATTTGGATAGGGGTAAAGATGTTTTTGTGGCATTTATGGATTTGGAAAAGGCGTATGATAGGGTAGATAGGGGGCAATGTGGCAGATGTTGCAGGTGTATGGAATAGGAGGAAGGTTACTGAAAGCAGTGAAGAGTTTTTATGAGGATAGTGAGGCTCAGGTTAGAGTGTGTAGGAGGGAAGGGACTATTTCCCAGTAAAAGTGGGCCTTAGACAAGGATGTGTGATGTCACCGTGGTTGTTCAATATATTTATAGATGGGGTTGTAAGAGAAGTGAATGCGAGGGTCTTGGCAAGAGGTGTTAGGCTAAAAGATAAAGAAGCAAATACAAAGTGGGAGTTGTCACAGTTGCTTTTGCTGATGACACTGTGCTTTTGGGAGATTCTGAAGAGAAGCTGCAGAGGTTGGTGGATGAATTTGGTAGGGTGTGTAAAAGAAGAAAATTGAAAGTGAATATAGGAAAGAGTAAGGTGATGAGGATAACAAAAAGAATAGGTGACGAAAGATTGGATATCAGATTGGAGGGAGAGAGTATGGAGGAGGTGAATGTATTCAGATATTTGGGAGTGGACATGTCGGCGGATGGGTCTATGAAGGATGAGGTGAATCATAGAATTGATGAGGGGAAAAGGGTGAGTGGAGCACTTCGAGTCTGTGGAGACAAAGAACCTTGTCCATGGAAGTAAAGAGGGAATGTATGAGAGTATAGTTATACCAACGCTCTTATATGGGTGTGAAGCATGGGTGATGAATGTTGCAACGAGGAGAAGGCTGGAGGCAGTGGAGATGTCATGTCTGAGGTCAATGTGTGGTGTGAATATAATGCAGAGAATTCGGAGTTTGGAAATTAGGAGGAGGTGCGGGATTACCAAAACGATTGTCCAGAGAGCTGAGGAGGGGTTGTTGAGGTGGTTTGGACATGTAGAGAGAATGGAACGAGACAGAGTGACTTCGAGAGTGTATAAATCTGTAGTGGAGGGAAGGCGGGGTAGGGGTCGGCCTAGGAAAGGTTGGAGGGAGGGGTAAAGGAAGTTTTGTGTGCGAGGGCTTGGATTTCCAGCAAGCATGTGTGAGCGTGTTTGATAGGAGTGAATGGAGGCATATGGTTTTAATACTTGACGTGCTGTTGGAGTGTGAGCAAAGTAACATTTATGAAGGGATTCAGGAAACCGGCAGGCCGGACTTGAGTTCTGGAGATGGGAAGTACAGTGCCGGCACTCTGAAGGAGGGGTGTAAATGTTGCAGTTTTATAACTGTAGTGTAAAGCACCCTTCTGGCAAGACAGTGATGGAGTGAATGATGATGAAAGTTTTTCTTTTCGGGCCACCCTGCCTTGGTGGGAATCGGCCGATGTGTTAATAAAATAAAAAAAATATATATATATATATATATATATATATATATATATATATATATATATATATATATATTTATGTCGTGTCGAATAGGTAAAACTTGTGATTTTGGCTTAAATAGCAACGCTCTTCTTGCCGAATAAGGCAAGGGAAAATTTGTGTATGCAATAATTTCGCAGAAATCCTGAACCTAACGAAAAAATATATTTTATTGTGTTTGTTTATTATTAAATAATTGTAAACTTATTTAAAATATATTTAGTTGGATTAGGCTAAATTATATTGCGCTTATTATAAATGAAAAAAAATATATATCTTGAAACGTATAAGAGAAAATTTTGGAAAGGACTTAATTTTAAACGAGTTCTTGCTAATTTACCAGTTTTACCTATTCGGCACGATATATATATATATATATATATATATATATATATATATATATATATATTTATTATTGGGTCCCATAGCCTCTGAGTGTATGTATATCGTTGAGGTACAACTGACTTGGTTTTGAACGGGCGAAACGTCATCTTTAGTTCCTCTCCTAGGTGCATGTTATTTGTGATAAGCTTCATATAAGTGTGAGTCACTGCTTAGTCAGCTAAGCCAAAGCCAGCACGTGATTTCAGAGTCTTTTCCTACGTCTGGCAGCGAGAACAATGCCTCCAGAAAACTCTTGGAAAACTAACAAAATTCACAGAAATAATATAAAAAATACCACTGATAATTATTGTAATTAAGTTATATGACACATCAATTTTAAATCTTTAATACATATATTTTCAATACAGACTGTCTACCTCACCTTCAGATAAAAAATATTCCACTTATTAATAGAACTTTTAATTTCATAAGCAGATGTAAGAGAAAAATGTGTATTATAGCATTTTTAAAGTGCATTATAATATAATAACTATATTTGGTAAGAAGCAACATACCACTTATCAAATTCTGGAACTACATGGCAGTTGGTACGGCTGGCAGCGCTCACCATGGCTGCCAGCCAATGTTTACATTTTGGCAGCTGGTGTTGGCAGTGGAGGACAAGTACGACATCCTCGTGACTATTGATGTTGGTCTTGGCTAGCAACCCAGCCTCGCACTGAACATACCAAGCGTATGGTTTCCAACGAATTATGAGATGACTGAATATCCGAAGATGCCAAGCTTACGGAATTTAACTTAATTTGTTTATCTTAGGTTAAATTCTGCATAATTTACTAAACAGAAAATTTTGTTCGGATTATTATCCCGGAGAGTTTGTAAGCCAATATAACCCAGTAATGTCATCAAACTGTCTGGGTTATACCTAATCATCTCCCCCGGGATGCGACCCACAACAGTCAGCTAGCATCCAGGTACCTACCTAACTGTTTAATGCTAGGTGAATAAGGTCAGTAGGTATAAGGAAACATGCCCAGTGTTTTCACGCGTCCGGGGGTCAAACTCCAGATCTAGAAATTAAAAAATTATGCATAAACCTAAATAAAAAATTTATACAGGGACGAGTGCGATCATATATTACCATTGTTAATTTTCTACTGTGGCATTTCTTTCATGTATATTCACAAAAGTACACACATTTATGCATGAATGATTATAACTATAGAAAGACGTATTGAGAAACACGTCTAGGTACAGAGACTGAGTGCGAGAAAGATACATGTGCCCGACAGCCGGTTCATCCATACCAAAATATGATTTTAAGGCTAACTGACATCCTGAAATTTGCAGTTAGTCAAGGTTGACATCACACAGATGATGATGATGATGACTCGCTTCTCTTGATGACACCACCTCCTTGACCGCTCTTGATGATTTTTTCTCCCTTACCCCTCTTGATGAATCATCCCTCACCCCTCTTGATAAATTATTCTCCCTCACTCTCCCTCATACAAGACATAACCCAGACGGTGAATCATTCTCCCTCATACTTGACATCACCCAGATGATGAATCTTCCTCTCTCACCCATATACTTGACATAGCCCAGATGAATTTTCCTCTCTCACCCTCCCTCATACTCATACTTCCCCCTTCTTTGCAACACCAAACACCTCCCCACCCGTGCTCATCTAAACCAATCCCAATATATATACCGTCACTCATTTCCCCTGATCTCTTGCTCATCTATTTCCCTCATCGCGTCTCCCCACATGACACCAATCCCCACTCTCCAATTAATCGCACTTCCCCATTCTCATCCCGCAGTCCCCACTCCCCCTGGCACCACGGCTCTCCACGGTCGCCAAGCCCACTCCCCCTGGCACCACGGCTCTCCACGGTCGCCAAACACTACGTCCAAGATTATCTTGTAGCTTCTAGGAAATCTGACATATCTTATTTTCTATGGAGGAGTATATGTGTATACACGTGTGTGTATGTGTATTTATGCAAGTACTCAGCGAGTTGTGTTTGCTGGGGGGCGAGACTCAGCTCCTAGCCCAGCCTGATATGCTTTGATCGACAACACTGATTTTTGGTTTCTTGGGCCTTATCATACCTCCTTTTGAAGCTGTGTATTGAGTTTTCTTCCACCACCACTACCTAATCGGAGTCATTCCATTATTTAACCTCACTGAGACTAAAGAAATACTTCCTTGCATCCTTGTAACTAATCTACGTCACCAGCTTCCACCTGTGTCACACAACGCTGCTCTGTTAATTGAAACATTCTCTCCATAACAGTCCTATTAATTCTTTCTAAGATTTCTAAATATTGTAGTCTTGTACTCCCTTCTGCTTCTCTTTTCTAGGGTCGACCTCAGGTTCCCTTCAACCTTTTCTCATACTTTATTTCTCTCAGTTCTGGTACTAGCCCTGCTGTGTGTGTGCTAGTAGTAGTATGTACTCACCTAATTGTGGTTGCAGGAGTCGATTCACAGTTCCTAGTCCCGCCTTTTAACTGGTCGCTACTAGGTCACTCCCTCCCTGCTCCATGAGCTTCATCATATCTCTTCTTAAAGCTATGTATGAATCCTACCTCCATCACCTCCGTGTGTGTGTGTGTGTGTACGTGCGCGCTTGTGCGCATGCACCAGTAAAAGTGGAGTTATCTCCGTAAAAATATGACTAAGAACTATACATGAAGTTGTCTGAGTTGGTTTTTCGGAAAAGTACGAGAAAACAAATAAAAAAACGAACAGCAGGTAGCATATATGTACAGTAATTAAACCCTGAAATACTCAATAAAAATGTCTAGCGATCTCAAGCGTGAATACTTTGAATTGACCCAATGCGAAATGTGTGTTTAGTTGAAACCCGTAAGACCACAGACTTACGACAGACGAGATGTCAAGTCTACGAAAAAAGTCACAATATAAACAGTAAGAGAAAAAAAAACAGGAGAAAAAAAAAGACCCAAAAATCGTATTTACATGACACAGCAAGGCGATTATGATAATGTCAAGCACCGCACTATGGCGTCAGTAACTACGGGAATCCTTACAATCCTCGTTCCACCATAGCTGGAGTTACTATTCGTCAAGAAGGAAGAGCGATTACTGGTCTGTTTTTGCTCAACGATAAAGATAACATGTTGATCTGTACTCATTCACGAATGCAACCTGAGCTGGAAAAACGAACAAAAGTGCAGTATAATTCGATTCTCCACTAGCGACGTTTCGATCACACAGTAGGTTGTATCCAGTCACAAACAAGTAAGTCTAGAAACGGAAGAAAAGTTTATACAAGCCCAGTGTGTGGGCGAAACGTCGCTAATAAAGGAGAGCACTAATAAATTTGTCTCTTTTTAAAGTATCGTCATTTTATACTATTTTTTTCCCATCGTAACTCAAGAGGTGGTGAGTCACGCTGCAGCAGACCTGATCCCAAACAATTACCCATTCCAGAAACTAAGGTTCACTCTGATGGTGCGACGTTTCCACATAATGAAATCCTCTACGATTTCACTGGAATGGGTAATCTGAAAAAGGAATGAATTTCACTGAAGTTAAGAGGAGCCAAACTGAAAACCACTGAACTTCTTATAACCAGATACGTCTCATGCGTTTTAAGTCTTGACAACATTTCCGCCAGTCAACTTCCCCTTATTCCATTCTCTCATTCTTTTTAACACTCCATAAAATTCTGCAAGACTCCTCCACAGTCATTTTTCAAGGATGCAATACTATTTTCTTCGCTTTTTTAAAAACCTTTCTGGCACCATTCTTGATGGGTTAACCTAGACATGACTTTTCTCGCTCTTTCCATACTTTTTCTTCCGCCGAAACTAGAAAAGATTAGCAGCAACAAGGTGACATTAGCACGTCGACAAGTATGGTGCGTCGTCGCTGCCTGACGCGGAAACACCCAGTGGGTTTCTGGAAGTGACTCAAACGACTGCAGGAGCCACTGTTTTTGGCCTGGAGATAAAGTCTGGTGATTCACCGACTCTCAAGAACACCATAATCGCCAGTGTGTGTGTGTGTGTGTGTAAATTAATTTTTATGTGCTCTAAGTTTTTACATTTTTTAATAAACAAGCGTACATTCCTACAGCATACTCATTAATGCACACGGAAATATACAAACAATTATATATATTCGTAAAAAAAACATACAGTATATACACAGTTGGCCTCATGCGTGCATTTCTACATAAATATAACATTGCCAACATTTACTCATCCTTACATGCATGTAAATGCATACAGGGTAATAACTGAATGTTGGTCCTTAGTGAATTTGGCAACAAATATAGTTAATGTTCTTCAATAATAAGTGGGTTCTGGCAAGCAGATTGTTTTATATTGTTCTTTTGGAAAAACCCAAGAAAACGTAACAAACCCCAACATAACAAACTAACGCAACAGAACCTATCTTACTCCATTATCGGCAGAAATGGAATTAGTGTATCTTTGTTTACATTCGCTGTGATTGGCCAGGAGCGTCGACTGACTCGCATAGTAATCGTTGATTGGCCCTGACGCGGTATTCAAGCCAAGAAATAACTATTCCCTGGTATAGACAGATTATACAAGACTAGACTTACTCACCCACAAGGGGTGAATGGGAAGTGGCGATAGGAGAAGAATATTGGAGGGGGGAGAGAGAAAAAGTTAAGAGTGATAAGAAAAAGAGCCGGGGCTAAATCCAGCAGAAAAGGCGTTGTGTGGCATCAGCTGTGTCGATTTCAGCAGTACATGACTGGTCGGACTCAGGACAGGGTTAGACGACGTGGTGGTCAAAACGACAGTGGGCAAGGCTCTCTGTCACACTGCACAGACACACGTCCGTGGCTATGGTGTTGGTTTGGCAAGGATGGGTAATTGTTTAACACTAAGGTGGTGTTGACAAGGAAAACAATGTCATTAAAGGTCCACACCTGCAAACATGACCGAGTGACACACGAGGGAAACAAACATGAGTGACACACAACACGGAAACATGACAGTGATGCACACGAGGGAAACATGACAGTGACGCACACGAGGGAAAAACATGACAGTGACGCACACGAGGGAAACAAACATGACTAACACACACACACACACACGAGGGAAACAAACATGACTAACACACACACACGAGGGAAACAAACATGACTGAGTGACAAGAGCATAGCCACCCGTGCCAGGCCAGAGCTAACACAATAATTACTTTATGTGCAGTCTCCATAATTTGATAATTACATTACATGTTCGAATAATCAAATAACTTGCTGACTGGGCACTCAGATTATCCAATAATCTGACGCACAAGATGCACAAATCTGACGAAATATAAGAGGCGCCCTAGAATACCTATCACATATTAATATTTGTTAAATAGTTCTAATATGTGTAGAAGGAAGGTTCATATATTAACACTAGATGTATAAGATATAATCTAATAGCTGAAATAAGCGTATAAAATAGGAGCTTGTATTTCCGATATACGGAGGGTCCACAAAGTCCTTTTCCGATTTTATAAATTTATTGCCACAATATGGTAAAATATATAAAAACTGCCTTTCACTGCATACGATAAATTATCGTGACAAAGTTCCATGGCAATGGATTGGTCGCCATGGCTCCCTCACTGACTCTCCCTTCCCCCCTCATTACGCATATACACTTTTTTGTGGGAGCTTGTTAGGGATTATGTATACCAGATAGTACCAGTAGCTGACATTAGAACACTTTTATAATACATGATGGCATCGGGATAGTTACGCTCGGTTATGTTGACCAATAAGTGTAATAAACTGAAGTACATATGGTATAGATGTGTCACGGGCCACTAGAGATGCACACGTTGAGACACGTGAGATTAGATAACCAAGAAGCTGTAAAAAAACTTAGTTCAGCACTCACATGAAGAAAACAGCATTTTCTCCTCGGTTACCTTTCTGCTGTAAAGAAAATTTGAAATCGGCAGAGGACTTTGAGAAAATCCTCATTTCGTAAAGTCTGGTGTTACTAGGAGACGATGTAGTCATGTATTTCCAATGGAGGTCTATTATAATCATATTTTCAACAGATCTTTGAAACAGTCAAACATTTTCAATAAATGTAGGAAATAAAATCATGCATTTTCATTGTATTTACGAAATAAAATCATAATTATTATAATCATAACTAAGCGCTACACCCACAATCATATGTTTATAAAATGATAAACTGTAATACATTCACTGACTGTCTGAAAAGAAATTGCAACTAGTGGAAAAAATGCATAAAAAAAGGCACTCTCACTTCAGCGAACGCAAGAATAGCAACTAAAATTCCACCTTAATACCTCAAGGACGAGTTGCTTAAATCTTCTTATGCGTGAGTGGCAGGGAACCCACACCATCCATTAACTCTTCAAGTGCCGTCTCAGCCATAACAAAAAATTACTACTGAGCGAATTGGAACAGAATTAAGAAGCTGCAAGCACCAGAAACTGGTATGGCACGTACACAGAAACGGATGAGAGAGAGAGAGCAAATGTGTTACACGAATGTGATTTGCTGTTATTTACGAGACGTTAAGTTATAGTGTCTGTAACATACAATAACGCACCAGCTAACAATCTGACTTCACGTGTGTCAGACAAGTACACAAGCCACAATATTTGTAATTTCTCTTTAACCAGAATAAAAACAATTTACAACAGACATTCTGGTAAAGGTGAATGAATGTTGGAAATAAATGGTATAAAATACCGACACAATGGAAAAATAAACACATAAGCAGTATAATGTGATCCTTTATTGACAACGTTTCGCCCACACAGTGGGCTTTATCGAGTCACAAACAGACCTGTTTGTAACTCGATAAAGTCCACTGCGTGGGCGAAACGTTGTCAATAAGAGATCACATTATACTGCTTATGTGTTTATTTTTCTGTGAATGACTGTTATATGCACAACCCCTGATTAAAGGTATCACAAATGAAATTAAACTGCAGTTTAAATTCTAAATTAAAGTTGAATGTGTTAGCACATCTTGTGTTAAATTTTATAAACAAGAGTGCACGTAGGAATATTAATGACTTTAGTTTTTGTTTTGAATAATAAGAGAAATCACTGGAAAAATAAATAATCAGAGGAACACACTACCAAGGAAAATAATAATAATAATAATTTACACCAACATTTTTTTTTTTATTCCCCATGATTCCACGCAATTCATAGTTATAATGGCGAGTGTGTGAAATATCACGTGATAGCATCAGACAAACATATTCCCCGTGGGACAAGAAGAGACCAAAAACAATGTGTAGAGGACTTCTACCATCTATGGTGACTGATCCTTACTGTTGCCCTAAATCATATCTGCACATGTCCCCGACTGCACTCATGTTTCATGGTAAGGAGACAAAGTACTCATGGTATTCACACCATGCCAGACCACACAACTCTGTTGCCCATATATATATATATATATGTCGTGCCGATTAGGTAAAACTTGCGATTTTGGCTTAAATAGCAACGCTCACATTGCCATATAAGACAAGTGAAAATTTGTGTATGCAATAATTTCGCCAAAATCATTCTGAACATAACGAAAAAAATATATTCCATTGTGTTTGTTTATTAATTAATTATTGTTAACGTATCTAAAATATATTTAGTTGGGTTAGGCTGAAATAAATTGCGCTTGTTGTAATAAGGTTAGGTAGGTTTTCAAAGTTTCTCTTGGTACAAAATTAAATTTTTTTACATTAACATAAATGAAAAAAATATATCTTTAAACGTATAAGAGAAAATTTTAGAAAGGACTTAATTTTAGAGGAGTTCTTGCTAATTGACCAGTTTTACCTAATCGGCACGACATATATATATATATATATATATATAAAAGGACTTTGGTTTATATGACGGAGGGTGCGGGAAGCGTGCGGTAAATATAACAGAGACGTGACCCGACAGCTGACTCACAGATTAACGTGTAGCGTGGTGAGTGTACCTCTCACCCAGCATCCCCCCCCCCTCACTCTACCCCCAACTCACTCAGTTTTCCTGGCACTTGGCCATGTCACACGCTCACCCACCCTTCTTTTAAGCACTCTTCAAAAAACCTTTAACAATTTTGGAATGAAAGTATAAATCAGATTATACACTATGAATGTTACTACAGTTAATGCTATTGTTATCACTGACTTTTGGTCAATGACTTTTTTGGGTTATCCTAAATTCTCTACACATATGCTGCTATGTATGATAATCTATGTAACTGTATTTGTGTATACCTGAATAAACTAATTTAATCACCAATACCATCATTGTTATCATCACCTTATAAAAAGTTACAACATAAAAGATTGTCCTAAATTGCCTGGCGTATTTTTTTTCATGGAACTTATGAATTCAAATGTTAGGGAAAGAATACAGCAGACTTTTTTTCGTCCTTGTCATGAATAATACTTAGTGAAAACGCTTAATATTTAATACAGTTGGTTGTCCAAATTAATACAGATGTTTGAGATGGTGGGAATAATTATTGGAGGCTGGGAATACTTCCGTAAGTAGTGACTGCCACCCAGATATATCGTGTTATTTTTTTTATTTTCGTTAACACTGACATATTGTATCATTATTATTACTAGTTGGTTACTTCTGTTTAAAGCCTATTGGTTCCACGAGGGTCATATGCAATTCTCTGTCAGTCAAGAATACTTTAATACCTAAAATAGGGATTAAGCTGAGTATATACACAGATATACACCTTTCGGTGTATGAATAATTTTATTATTATTATAATTATTATTATTAAATAAAATGGTAAGAGAGAATAGGAGGAAAAAGACGAAAGCAAAGGAAAAAACTAACAATAAGACGAATATGAAATAAAAAGGAACAGAAGACAAAAATAGTAGAAGAAAGAAATAAGAGAAATGCGAGTGTGTAGGTGAATGCAGCGTTGAGATGAACTAGGTTTGATGCTCTGCTGCTGTTTTCTACCTGAGCAAAACCCGCGGCAGCAAACTTTAATGACCAAAACACAGTTGAACCAGGGGCCGTATTCCATTTTAAGTTTTTGAGCTAGAAAATAGAGGTAAACGAAGAGGCAAATTGAGACTGAAAGGCACGGTATACGTGCTGCTCCAACCCTTTCTCTATACCCTTTATTTACGTACAAATTATACTGCGTTAATTTCTCAACGATCCCATATTTTAGACAAATTAACATTTAGTTACTTTAGGTTATGTCAGGATATATATATATATATATATATATATATATATATATATATATATATATATATATATATATATATATATATATAATCAACAAGTCGGCCGTCTCCCACAGAGGCAGGGTGACCCAAAAAGAAAGAAAATCCCAAAAAAGAAAATACTTTCGTCATTAAACACTTTCACCTCATTCACACATAATCACTGTCTTTGCAGAGGCGCTCAGATACGACAGTTTAGATGTCCCTCCAAACAGCCAATATCCCAAACCCCTCCTTTAAAGTGCAGGCACTGTACTTCCCATCTCCAGGACACAAGTCCGGCTAACCAGTTTCCCTGAATCCTTCTCAAAATATTACTCTGCTCACACTCGAACAGCTCGTCAAGCTCAAAAAAACATTCGTCTACATTCACTAACACGCTCACACATGCCTGCTGCATGTCCAAGCCCTTGTGTGTGTGTGTGTGTGTGTAATCGCAAACGAGCTATAAAAGATGCAAAATAACCACAGGGGGAGTTGAATGATAGCTCTAGCTATTTCGTGTTGCAACAATCAACAAATCAGGATTGTGTTGTTGCAGAAATGAGTAGGAAATCCAGACAGATTCTTTGCACAACCGTCCACAGGATGGATATAAGGTGAGCAACAAACTCATCGCTTCGACGATAAAATTAAAATCTTGCACATCTCTCATTAACAATTTATGTAATATCTGCAACACCCTCGCCGTAGGTTGCTGCCGTTACTTTAGTCGTCAGGGATGTCACCTAACGTCGGCCTTCATATACTGTCCTGCTCAATGGCCTCGCGAGAGCTTAATGAAGATTTCTTTGAAACATTCTTTTGTTTGATTGTGGCCACAATATCATATCACTCCCTACAAACCTATTTAATTTGGTAGAGCCCACAGCTCTGTGTCAAAGAGTTATCGTGGGGAGCGATACGATGTTAAAATAGGCATCTATATTCGTAGATCATGCTTTCCAAGGATCTCCCGCTGTACGGCCACCAACATGAATATATACAAAGGCAGGACACATGTAAGTTAAGTGTAAGAACAGTCAGTTGCAAGAACAGTCAAATGCACGAACATGGATGCAATAACAAGTTTAGACGCAAGAACAAAGTGTAGTGACTAATTCAGGTACAGAAACAAGTTAGTTCATGACATGGGTAGTTATAACATAAGTAGTTATAAGATCTACTGATGCGTCATGAAGCACTTCTGGTCGACTGAAGAACTCTGTATTTATACAATGCACCTAACACAGTCATATGTCAGTGACAGGAGAGTATTATTATAATGAAAACTAAAGCTAAACCATCAGGGTCATACAGCGATGCGACAGGCGAGTAGAACTTTCCCTGCATCAGTCAAAGAGGGTCTTAGTCTGTCAACATAGCTTAAAACCTCCAGACATTTTAGCAACTATGAATTTATCTAGCTTATATAGCTCTGGATTTATATTAAAATTCCAATCTGCATTAATATTGATTCAACTTGGCTATTATATTCCATGTACCATTCCTATTTGCGGGTTATTTGTGTATTGTTCGAGTCACGATATTGTGCCTATTTATTCTCCAAGGAGGAGCAGTGTTAATGTTGCAGTTTTATAACTGTAGTGTGAGAGCTGGCAAAACAGTGATGGAGTGAATGATGAAAGTTTTTTTTTTTTTTTTTTGGGGGGGGGAGGGGGGGGCTACTTTGGTGGGAAACGGCCGATGTGTTAATAAAAAAAAATTATTCTCAACGGTACCATTGATATGCATATAGCAATTATCGTATTTCTTAGCCAATCTGGTTCAAGAGCAGGCATGATAAAGGCTAAGAGGCCACAAATCAGTAATGCTGGTCAAAGTATTCTAGAAGCCCGAGTTAGGAGTTTACAGTCGACCTCTGCAAACAATAATCGATGAGTACAATTAGAAGAGTACACATCTGAGTACAAATCGGTGGTATGTTAAAAACACAAAATATACGGTTTATGGAATTTTACTAATATAATGTTTCGTCCACCAGGGGGCGAAATGTATTCTCAATAAAATGCCATACACAGTATAATGTGTCTTACGAGCATACTTATCGGTATAATCTACCACTGATATACACAAATCGGTAGGTACAAATCTAAGGATACATATCCGTGAGTGATATACATATACGAATACAAACATGCGAGTACAAATCAATAAGTTCACAGAATCTTATATATATATATATATACATACACACACACGTAATATTATTGCCTCCCTTTCATACCTGCCAACCAATGCAATTTTTATCCATTTCAAAGTTTTTAATAAACGCCTGACTCGCAGCACTATATTGACCTCTCTCCCTCAGGCAGAAATACATGTTATCAAGCTCACTGCTGATATACCCAAGTGTAATATGCATTAATATAAATTTGCATATAACAAGCACTATATTACATTATATAATGACAGTATAACGTAATAAACATTAATATATTACAATATAACGCAGGGAAATGTAACCTGGAGTAAAATATGAGATTTTGATTGATATTAAAAAAGTTTTGAATCTAAATATGAATCTCGTGTAACTTTCTTAACTATAAAACAATACATGGAAATAAAAGGAAACTGAATATACCACTGAACACTAACGTATAAGTATAACACTTCCACCAGTGGCTTTGTGAACTTGCGACTCCGCCTACCACCGCTCCACCTCATCTGTCATCAGTATATAAGCCCCATCACCGCGAATATGAAAAATATTAAAATGGTTGTAATCTTAACTGTAATTTTTAAAGGGGTGGATCGGTAACGCCAGCGGAAGGTCCGAGTCAGATGACTCAAAGCTCCAGCTGCGGGTCGTCATATGGCTAAGACCCGCGTCAGGCAGGAAACACTTGTCCTGTGCCCTGACAAACCTAACCTGAATATGCTGCACTTTTATTAAGATTAATGGACTGAACATATCGACTCCAGGCTGAGGGACTGATTACCTCAAACTCCTCATCCACCTGTCTCTGCATTGGACTGAAGAAGCCACTGACTGGCGAAACATTTCCAGAACAAAGATACCCAATGTTGTACAAGTATCTTATTTATCAAATTGTCGGTTTTGTTAACTATTGATTCAGCACCAGTACACCAGTGGTTACTTGTACCAGCACACCAGTGGTTACTTGTACCAGCACACCAGTGGTTACTTGTACCAGCACACCAGTGGTTACTTGTACCAGCACACCAGTGGTTACTTGTACCAGCACACCAGTGGTTACTTGTACCAGCACACCAGTGGTTACTTGTACCAGCACACCAGTGGTTACTTGTACCAGCACACCAGTGGTTACTTGTACCAGCACACCAGTGGTTACTTGTACCAGTACACCAGTGGTTACGTGTACCAGTACACCAGTGGTTACGTGTACCAGTACACCAGTGGTTACGTGTACCAGTACACCAGTGGTTACGTGTACCAGTACACCAGTGGTTACTTGTACCAGCACACCAGTGGTTACTTGTACCAGTACACCAGTGGTTACTTGTACTAGTACACCAGTGGTTACTTGTACCAGTACACCAGTGGTTACTTGTACCAGTACACCAGTGGTTACTTGTACCAGTACACCAGTGGTTACTTGTACCAGTACACCAGTGGTTACTTGTACCAGTACACCAGTGGTTACTTGTACCAGTACACCAGTGGTTACTTGTACCAGTACACCAGTGGTTACTTGTACCAGTACACCAGTGGTTACTTGTACCAGTACACCAGTGGTTACGTGTACCAGTACACCAGTGGTTACTTGTACCAGCACACCAGTGGTTACGTGTACCAGTACACCAGTGGTTACGTGTACCAGTACACCAGTGGTTACGTGTACCAGTACACCAGTGGTTACGTGTACCAGTACACCAGTGGTTACTTGTACCAGCACACCAGTGGTTACTTGTACCAGTACACCAGTGGTTACTTGTACCAGTACACCAGTGGTTACGTGTGCCAGTACACCAGTGGTTACGTGTGCCAGTACACCAGTGGTTACGTGTGCCAGTACACCAGTGGTTACGTGTGCCAGCACACCAGTGGTTACGTGTACCAGTACACCAGTGGTTACGTGTACCAGTACACCAGTGGTTACGTGTACCAGTACACCAGTGGTTACGTGTACCAGTACACCAGTGGACACTAACGCAGGGAGTCATATAAACAAGACTTGCTTCAGAAGACACTTTCCAGTTTCTTGACGAATTTAATTTTACTGGTTAATAAAGATATGATAAAACAAATAAAAAATTAAAACTGCGCAGCTGGTGTTGCCCTGTGTAAATAATTAATTGTAAGAGAAGTAAAGGTAATTTATCGTAGCCTACAATCTCTCTGACTCTCTATGTCTCTCTCTCTCTCTCTCCTTGGTTAAGATGCTTTCAATACGTAGACGGTGTTCAACTAACCAAGTCAATACCACTGAGCCTGAATGCTTCAACGCTGATTAGTGGAAGTTCCCTCAATGATTCGAACCCCCTTGAAGACTTCCTCTGATGCTTTGCTACTTGATGAGTTAGCAGCTCTGCCAAGCTGACTTGCTCGAATTACTGTGAGCGGGTGTGTGTGTACTCGCCTATGTGTGCATGGAGGGGTCGATGCACAGCTCCTGGCCCCGCTTCTTCGTTGGTCGCTTCTGGGTCCACTCTCTCCCTGTCTCCAAGAGCCTTATCGTACCTCTGCTTAAAGCTAAGTATGGATCCTGCCTACTCCTTCACTCTCCAGATTGTTCCGGTTTCTGACAACTGTGTGTACTCACCTAGTTGTGGTTGAAGGGGGTTGTGTGTGTGTGTGTGTCACTAGAATAGGCACTGTCATACTCAGCTGACGTCAAGGGCAGGTATTTCAAGGTGACTTCCTCAAGCCCCCACTACTTCCTTGTGTGGGGGTGGCGCGTATCTAACTAGTGTGACAGTTCAGCTCACAATCAAAATGTCCTTGGTTCGGTTCCCGGGTCGGTAAAACACAAAGGCAAGCCGAGTTGCACCCTTGCTCACCTGGAAGTAAATAAAGAAGTACCCGTTTGCCAGTCGACTGCTGTGCAAATGTGTAGGTAACTCCAGTTCTGGTGGGAGTATTAAAGTGTCGAGTAAACGGTAAAAGTACAATATAGTGTATGTATGTAGCAACATACTTAAAAATTGTTTCTTTCGTATGATTCAATTTTTAAAAAAGGAGACAGAAAACAGCGTTAAAATACAGACCAGTGTCACTAACATGTATAATATGTAAAGTTATGGAAAAGATTATCAGAAAAGTGGTGGAGCACCAGTAATATAACCTTAAATAACAAAAAAAAAGGCACAATACCGTGACTGGAACAATACACACACAACCTAATCTAACCTGGTGGAGCACCTAGAAAGGAGTAGGCTAATACACGACATTCATCACGGCTTCAGGGATGGAAAATCCTGTGTCACAAACCTACTGGAGTTCTACAAGATAACAGAAGACAGGGGAGGGGGAGAGAGAGAGAGGAGGAATAAGTAGATTGCACTTTCTTGGACTGTAAGAAGGCTTTTGGAACAGTACCGAACAAGAGGTAGGAATAACAGGTAAAAATACTTCAGTGGATCAAAGCATACTTAACAGGAAGTGAACAACGAGTGATGGTCCGTGACGAAGTGTCGGAATGGGTGCATGTGGCGAGATGGGGTTCCTAAGGATTAGTTATAGGGCCAGTGCTGTTTCTTGTATACATGAATGGCATGATAGAAGGGATAGATTCAGATGTATTCCCGTTCGCAGACATGAAACTAATGCAGAGAATACAAGCGGTCGAGGACCAGGAAAGGTTACAAATTGATCTGGACAGGATGCAGACCTGGCCTGACAAATGGCTCATGGACCTTAACCCCCACCCAGTGCAAAGTTATGAAGCTTGGGAAAGGACAAAGAAGACTGTAGACGGAGTACAGGCTCGGGGAACAAAGGCTGCAAACCTTACCCAAAGAGACCCTTGGGATGAGTAGCATACCGAGTATAACCCCTATGGTGCACATCAACCAAGCAACTATGACAAATGCACTTCTGGAAAATCTAAGAATATCTTTTTGACATCTAAGGAGTCATTCATGACACTACACCGTGTACGTCAAGCCCATTTTTGAGTACGCAGCACCTGTGTGGAACCCACACCTGGTTAAGCATATCAAGATATTTGAGAAATTGCAGATTTGTAACAAGACTAGTCCTGGAGCTAAGGGGTATGTCCTATGAGGGAGAGGTTACGGGAACTCAATCTGATGACACTGGAGGACAGGAGGACTAATGGGGATATGATAACGACGTAGAAAATACGGAGACGAATTGACAGGGTAAAAAGGGACAATGTTTCACAAATGGGAAATAGGAACAAGAGGGCACAGCTGGAAGTTGAAAACTCAGATGAATCATAGGGATGTTAGGGAGTATTTTTTCAGCCTTAGAGTTGTCAGGAAGTGGATCAATTTGGAGTGAAGTGGTAGAGGCTGGATCCATACAAAGCTTTACGAAGAGGTAAGATAAGGCTCTTGAAGCCAGGAGAGTGGACATAGCGACCAGCTAAGAGACGGGGCCAGGAGCTGTGACTCGACCCCTGCAACCACATACGGGTGAGTTGAGTACACTGCATTAGGGAAAGTCTTCAAGAGAGTTACAACCAATGAGAAGCACAGATGCTTAACAGAGCTGAATAATCGTGGCTTAGTGGTATTGATTTAGATTCGTAAACAGCGTCGACGTACTGAAAGCATATATATATGAGAGAGAGAGAGAGAGAGAGAATGCTATACATCCATTCAACCTCCATAGAAATGCTATTCTCGTTTACCCCTTTCTTCCCTGAGAGACTTCACCGACCATTCTCTGTTGTACACTTTCTTCGTTTGGTGATTGACGTCAGAACAATTTTTTTTAATAAACTCTTTCGTATCAAAAGCAATTTTTCTTTCTCATTTCGTAATAACCCACAAACGCAAATATTACATACCTTCATTATTCATTCTATTTCCTCAACTATTTATTAATTTGTTTACGTTATTGAACTTTATACGAAAAAGTCACGTTATTTTCAATAAAGTTCGTATTCGAGGCTTTCTAAATCTCTTGGGTGAGTGAGCCCTTCAAGGGAAGTGCCTCGCTGCTACGCTCTCCCCTCCCTTCATAACATTAATGGTTTATAATAACGTCTTCAGAATAAAGATGCCTGGGCGTTGCGTATGTCTGGTTTACTCTCCCTTATTTTTGAACAAAACCTGATTAAATCCCAAAGCTTCCACAAGAATATTACTACACCCAGTGACTTTCTGTGATGTAATAAAACACTAAGTCACTTTGTACTCTCTAAAGTATACATTTTCAGTAAAATTTTAATAAAATTTTCACTCCTGTATTGGGAAATTTAATAAAGTTTTTAATCAAAGGCTTCTTAAACCTGTAAAATTTCGTTTCCAAGCTAGGCCTAATCTGAGACCTGGCCGTCTGAATGATAGTCTCCACAAGTAATAAAATATAACACAAAGGCTTATTCAGTATTTCCTTAAATAAACTGACGGATGATATGGACTAGAAAACGAATGCAAGTTTGTGTAGCTACAATTTTCCCTTGCAATACAGTGCAGCAAAAATCGTGCAACAAAGATCGCTCACTGAAGGTCATACAAAAATTAACATTGAAAGTCATACAGCAAAAATCGTATATATTGAGTACTATGTAAAAGATAACTGCATGAAATGTGAAGGAAATGAATAATAAAGCAGTGACAACTACACGGTGAATAACATTTAGAGAACTGTTGAAGTCGTGAATAACTGGGACAGAGCAGGAAGAATAACAACCATGCAGAACACCACTTAATGGGAATGATTCAGAATCTCTGCTATTAAAACATCAGAGGAACCTGAGGAATGGGGGTAATCAGGTGTGATCCAAGGAAAGGGAGGGCCGCTGCATTTCCTTGGTTTAAGAAACCTTCACTATCATCAAGGATGGCCAAAGGAAGTCAGTTTGTAAACTAAAGAGTTCAGCCTGACTATCAAACGCTCTTCAAATATCAAGATCTCTGAGAAAATATCCAGGACTGAGTAAATATACAAGGTAAGAGACACTTATACGTGTAATCACGAAGCTATTATAAAGAGATATGAGTATAAATAACCAACACTCATACTAATCATAGTAGGCCTACACTATTCTAGGTTTAAAATTTGTAAATAAGCATAAATTCCAACACATTGGCGAGTTGATGTGAGGACATCAGAGTAGTAATTAGAAAGAGTGGATTCGTCACCTGTCTGAGATGAGTTAAATGAAAATTTCCAAGGTTAGGGGAGAGAGGTTTAGAAGGGCAACATCTAAGACTCTGGCTTACCTGCAAGGTACCCGTGACCCGACTCTTCTACCCTGAACAGAGAAGCTTGAGACCAGGCTTCCCTGGTGACCGTCTGCTCAACTTATCTCGTACATTAACGTATGGATTCCAACTCCAATTGTCGGGTGAGATAAACAATGTAAATATATCAAGCCGTTTTAGTGTTTAGAAATACTACCATAACGCGATAATCCAAGGCAACGCAGTACGTTGTCTTGAATTAACTTATAAAGGTAACTAATACACTCCTACTAATTACTACACTAATCTCAGAGATAAGCTGACCAGACGGTCAACAGGGAACATGGTGGTAGTATTTCACTAAGACAGTATTCATCCAGGTATTTCTCTGCCCGTAATGTAAAAATGAGAGAGGTGCCACCTCTCTGAATGCACATGTGAGGTGCAGATGAATTTAGTGCATATCTGAAAAATAAAACACCTTTTTGTCTTGTTTATTTTACTATTCACCGAGAATATGACAGAGGTAACGAAAGCGTTTGGTATTCAGTTATAATTTATTGTTGTTATATTTCATTTTAAGATAGCACTTGTTGCTTTGCTCTTACTGCAACAAAGTGCAAGGAGTGCATACGTAGCTTCCACAGTGGCTAGTATAATGTCTCAGTCAGTTACTACCTCTATGTAAATGAAAGGTCTCTTAATATCTGTTCTCGCAACGTACATCTGTGTACTCTCCTTTTTTTTCTTCCTCCCTACTCTCTCTCTTCCTCTTTTACGATTTTTCCCAATCTTCTAGATTAAGGTTTTAAGTATTGATTCCTCAACTTTCCTAATAACTTACTAAGCAGAAAAGCCAACTTATTTTTCGTTGAAAGCTTGACCCAATACAGTTGAACAATATATATGTATGAGAGAGAGAGAGAGAGAGAGAGAGAGAGAGAGAGAGAGAGAGAGAGAGAGAGAGAGAGAGAAAGAGAGAGAGAAAGAGAGAGAGAAAGAGAGAGAGAAAGAGAGAAAGAGAGAGAGAAAGAGAGAGAGAAAGAGAGAGAGAAAGAGAGAGAGAAAGAGAGAGAGAAAGAGAGAGAGAAAGAGAGAGAGAAAGAGAGAGAGAAAGAGAGAGAAAGAGAGAGAGAAAGAGAGAGAGAAAGAGAGAGAGAAAGAGAGAGAGAGAGAGAGAGAAAGAGAGAGAAAGAGAGAGAGAAAGAGAGAGAGAAAGAGAGAGAGAAAAGAGAGAGAAGAGAGAGAGAAAGAGAGAGAGAAAGAGAGAGAGAAAGAGAGAGAGAAGAGAGAGAGAAAGAGAGAGAGAAAGAGAGAGAGAAAGAGAGAGAGAAAGAGAAGAGAGAAAGAGAGAGAAAGAGAGGAGAAGAGAGAGAAGAGAGAGAGAAAGAGAGAGAAAGAGAGAAGAGAGAAGAGAGAAAAGAGAAGAAAAGAGAGAGAGAGAAAGAGAGAGAGAGAGAGAGAGAGAGAGAAAGAAGAGAGAAAAGAGAGAAAGAGAGAGAAAGAGAGAGAAGAGAGAGAGAGAGAGAGAGAGAGAAAGAAGAGAGAGAAAGAGAGAGAAGAGAGAGAAGAGAAAGAGAGAGAAAGAGAGAGAAAGAGAGAGAAAGAGAGAGAAGAGAAAGAGAGAAAGAGAAAGAGAGAGAAAGAGAGAGAAAGAGAGAGAGAGAGAGAGAGAGAGAGAGTGTGTGTGGGGGGGGTGTACGACAAACTGACAAACTGACTTAAGAGGATAATCAAGACAAATTATTATCCAAGCCAGACACACATTCAGGTATTTACGAGATATATTTCTTAGCAACTGTTGTTATACAACTGTACTCGTATGAATTTATCAGATGCAGCAAGAAATCTACGACTTCTAGAGATGTCCCTGAAAACTATCATTATATTAATGATATACAATGCTTCACCTGCTTAGCAGGCTTCTTCAGTCGAATACAGAGATGAATACAGAATCAGTAGAAGTGATCACCTCATATTTACCTTTCCACTGCTACTGTCCAGTATATATGTCGTCTCCGAGTAAAGAAGCCTGCTGAGCAGGAGAAACGTTTCGACAATAAAGATTCCCAACTATTGCACATGCGTCTTGCTCGTCCCGGCGAACTGCTACCCAGGTTATTATTCTGTGTGTAATTACAAACAAAAGGAGAATAGTGTTACTTGGATCGCCCGGAGACAAGTGACAGCTTTCTTGGATGTGGTGTAACTAATCGTGGAACATGTTCCAAGGCGAGGCTTCCCATCTGGTTGTTATTGGAACATCAGCAGTGTGTTGCTACTCTATTCAATATGAGAGATTACACTGTGCATACAGGAGTTGTTTCCCTGTCATATTCCATTACACAGGATGGGTTGGGTTTCGTACACAAGGTAATGAAATCTGCCGGAATGAGCAGGGAATGTAATTAGATTTGTTCGGATTTTTTACCCGAAGGGTTAGCCACCCAGGATAACAAAGAAAGTTAGTGCGTCATCGAGGACTGTCTTATTTCCATTGGGGTCCTTCAATCTTGTTCCCCAGGATGCAACCCACACCAGTCGACTAACACTCAGGTACCTACTGACTGCTGGGTGAACATGGACAGCAGATATAAGAAATCATGCCCAATCTTTCTACTCACCGGGTATTGAACCACGGCCACTCAGTGTGTGAGGCGAGAGCATTGCCTATCGAGCCACCAAGCTCGGGTCTACTTCAGTGGAAAACGGCCGATGTGTTAAAAAATGCCTATCTCCCAGTAAAGGCAGGAGGACATCGTCAAGCATTCCAATATGACCGAAGTAGCTACGGGGCTTCAAAGGTTACTACAGCTGGGATTTACCATCTCTCAGGATGCCCAATTGTGTGTGAGAGGATGGTAGCACGGTCGGGGAAGAGACGGTAGCACGGTCGGGGAAGAGACGGTAGCACGGTCGGGGAAGAGACGGTAGCACGGTCGGGGAAGAGACGGTAGCACGGTCGGGGAAGAGACGGTAGCACGGTCGGGGAAGAGACGGTAGCACGGTCGGGGAAGAGACGGTAGCACGGTCGGGGAAGAGACGAACGCACAAAAATGTACTTCTCGCCATCAACATCAATGGCATATCAACATACCGTTATCAACGATAAGAATAGAATATAATAGTCATAAATGACAATAACAATTTATCATCATCAAAGACAGTAACATTATATATTCATCATGACATCAACAAAATATCATCAGTATCACGCCATCAACAGTTAAGATAAACAGCATATTGCCATCATCATCACATCAGTATCATCGTCCTCAACGTCAACATAACAGCATATCACCACCGTAGTCCTGAACATCAAACAGTATATCAACACCATCGTTATCAACATCATTATCACTATCATCAACACTATATCATCACAATCATTACAACTATCATCAACAGAATATCACCATCATCGTCAACATCATCCTAACCATCAAAATCATCAATACATCTCTATCATCATCATAACCAACATCTACATCAACAAAATCATTACCATGACCTATAACATCAATAGTAAATAATCAACAAGAATAACAAACGCCTCATTAATTCACACCTATAAATATCAAACCATTACAGTGGGAGGCGGACGCAAATTACCGTAATTATCAGTGAAAGTAGAAAAAATAACAAAGAGAAGCTAGAAACCGACCCAGTCATTATTTCTTAATGACTCAAAGACTTTTCAGAACTATATATATATATATGTGTGTGTGTATGTATATATATATATGTATATATATATAAATATATATATATGTATATATATATATATATATATATATATATATATATATATATATATATATATATATATATGTATATATTATATATATATATATATATATATATAGTATATATGTATATATATATATATATATATATATCTGTATATATGTATATATATATATATATACATATATATATTTATATATATTATATATTCTATATATATATATATATACATGTAAAATATATATATATATGTTAATATAAATATATTTTATATATATATAATATGTATTATATAATATTATATATAATGATATATATATATATATATATTTATATATATTTATATATATTATAATATATATATATATATATATATATATATATATATATATATATATATATATATATATATATATATATATATATATATATATATATATATATATATCGTGTCGAATAGGTAAAACTGATCAATTAGCAAGAACTCATTTAAAATTAAGTCCTTTCTAAAATTTTATCTTATACATTTAAAGATATATTTTTTCATTTATGTTAATATAAAAATTAATGATTTTGTAACAAAGAACCTTAGGAAACTTGCCTAACCTTATTATAACAAGCGCAATTTAGCCTAATCCAACTAAATATATTTTATATAACTTTACAATAATTTAATAAACAAACACAATAAAATATATTTTTTTCGTTAGATTCAGAATGATTTTTTTTCGAAATTATTGCATACACAAATTTTCGCTTGCCCTATTCGGCAAGAAGTGCGTTGCTATTTAAGCCAAGAACGAAAGTTTTACTTATTCGGCACGATATCCAAATATTCTTCCTTGAAGTCTTTTTATCCACTTCTCCGAGGCTATGGGTCCCACAATTTGTACCAGAGGTGGACCCCATCATATATATATATATATATATATATATATATATATATATATATATATATATATATATATAAACACACACACGTGTGTGTGTGTGTGTGTGTGTGTGTGTGTGTGTCCAACCCAAATCATGGATTAAAAACAGGTATGAAAAATCTCAGGGATTAGGACGGAGTTAACTACATCGCACAACTGAAGGCTTGAAAAGGGTCTAGAGCTGGATCTCAAGCGTAGTAAAAATCGTTATTTTAGTGCATACAGCATACATACATACATGCTTAAAAGAATACACGCAAAGTAACAAAAAATTTATACACAAAAATATACATATTACTACTACTACTACACAAAATACAGCTTCTTATAAGCGACCAGCGAAAAGGCGGGGCCAGGAGCTGTGAATCTACCCCTGCAACCACAAATAGGTGAGTACACACACACAAAATATATACACACATACAAATATACACACTACTATACACAGAAATACACACACCACAAACAGGAATAACAGGGAACTTACTCCGGTGGATCAAAGACTATACCTCAGAGGAAGGAGGCAGAGTGAGATTGTCCTGGAAGAGACGTCAGAATGGGGATGTTTTTTAACAAGTGGAGTGCCGCAAAGACCGGTATTAGGGCCAGTACTGTTCTTGGTTTAAGTGAACGATGTAAAAGTGATGAGAAGAATAAAAACAGTCAATGACAGGGAAAGACTGCAAAAAAGATTGGTCAGATCAATGGTTGCATAAATTGAACCCCGGCAAATGCAAGGTCATGAACATAAGGGAAGGGGGACAGGTTGCAGACCTCTACCAAAAAGAAAGACCTAGGGGTGAGCATAGTGCCTAGCATTTCACCAGATGCTCACATCAACTGTATAACCTCTGCAGTTAATAGATCACCTCGCAAATCTAAGAGTGACCTTCAGGAATCTCAACAAAGAGTCTTTCCGGCCACTTTATACAAAATATGTCAAGCCCATTTTGGAGTACGCAGCACCAGTATGGAACCCACACCTGAGGAAGCATGTTAATGAACTGGAGAAAATGCAGAAGTACGCATCAAAGCTTATTTCTGAGTTAAGGGACACGAGATACGAAGAGAGGCTAATTAAATTAAATCTGATGACATAAGAAGAACCAGGGTAGATACGATAACATACAAAATACTCATGAGGAATTAACAGGATAGACAGGGACAGGCTGTTCAAGATAGACAGGGACAGGCTGTTCAAGATAGACAGGGACAGGCTGTTCAAGATAGACAGGGACAGGCTGTTCAAGATAGACAGGGACAGGCTGTTCAAGATAGACAGGGACAGGCTGTTCAAGATAGACAGGGACAGGCTGTTCAAGATAGACAGGGACAGGCTGTTCAAGATAGACAGGGACAGGCTGTTCAAGATAGACAGGGACAGGCTGTTCAAGATAGACAGGGACAGGCTGTTCAAGATAGACAGGACAGGCTGTTCAAGATAGACAGGGACAGGCTGTTCAAGATAGACAGGGACAGGCTGTTCAAGATAGACAGGGACAGGCTGTTCAAGATAGACAGGGACAGGCTGTTCAAGATAGACAGGGACAGGCTGTTTAAGAGGCAAGAAACTTGAATTCGTGGACACAGACGAAGCTCAGGAATATCACGAAGCATTTCTTCAGTCTCAGTCAGGGTGGTCGGAAAGTGGAATGATCTCAGTGAAGAAGTGGTGAAAGCACGATTCATACATAGCTTTAAGAGCAGGTATGATAAGGCCCACGAGGCTAGGGGGGAGTAAATCTGGCAAGTGGCAAGCTGAGAGGCGGGGCCAGGACTTAAGGATAGACCCCCCTCGACCCCTGCAGCTGCATATAGATGAGTACATACACACAGAAATGAAGTAGTGTGTACTACAGCCACTGGTTTCTCTTCTCCATTTATTTCTTTACATTTCTCCACCCTCTCACATTTGCACAATATTTTTTCCTCAGCCCCGTCCCCTCTTCCCCAGCACAGTATTAACCTAATCTGTGAGTCAAATGTTTCCTACAAAACCATTATGTTAATACATTGAACAAGTATGATCAATACCTCGGGGCAGGAAGGCATGGAACGTTCACGAGGCAGCGTTATTCTCTCTCTCTCTCTCTCTCTCACACACACACACTGAAGCTTCATCTGAGAATAACATCCGACTATAATAATATAGTAGTAAAGACAAAGAGATGTAATTAACTCTGGCGTATCATTCACTACCAATTCTCCATCAAACACTACATGTTATTGGAATTTCTTTGCAATATTGACAATTTTCTCTTGACAGTTTCAAGCATTGCAGGAAAGAATCTAAAATTCACAATACATGATATAGAAACACATACTATATGTTACACTTCAGAGTTTGGGCGGAATTTCAACGCCATTCTGACTGCTAACTTCGTGACGTAGTTTAGGCAGACGAGTCTCTCTTCCATTCCTGGACGAAAATGGAATACAAATGCACGAATCAACTGTTGGCTTGTGTATAACAGAAGCTTATACTGCTATTATTATTATTATAATCATAACTAAGCGATAAACCCAC
This sequence comes from Cherax destructor, assembly GCA_009830355.1. Lineage (NCBI taxonomy): Eukaryota > Metazoa > Arthropoda > Malacostraca > Decapoda > Parastacidae > Cherax > Cherax destructor. The sequence goes on from WNWK01004676.1 coordinate 87,234, forward strand.
AAGGGTCATACAGCGCTATATAATGCTATTAAATAAATTTGTAAGTCAGAGAAAAACGTTTGTATAAACCAGAGAGCTAATTACAGATTTAAAAATAGTAACACAAAACTGCCTTCAAATGGTTTCAGCTTACATACATTTCCAATAAACTCCACCCACCAGTGTCATTAACACTGAATGCAGCATTCGTACCTCAAGTTTTAAAAGAAGTTTTTTTTTTTTGAGAACCATTTTGTTACCAGTTTTCAGTACAAACAAAAATAAAAAGCCCTGGTGCTACAAATTAATACTGAATCATGTGGGGTAAAGTCTTAAATACATTCTTTGTATCTGTGGTTAATTTTGAAATGCAACGCATGTGACCGAAAACTGTTCCCAATGAATAACCCAAATATTGTACAGTATTTTCTTTCCCACAACCCCCTGTGTCCCTTTACTCTCCCTGCTCGGCGGGTACACATGGGCTGGCCACTCCTGAACAACTTCCTACATAAAACATAAGAAAGGAGGAACACTGCAGCAGGCCTGTTGGCCCATACTAGGCAGGTCCTTCAAAAAAAACCATAACACGGGTGGGGTTAGAACCCGCAATCAGTCTCTCTCAAAACTCCAGACCGTCGCGTTAGCCACTGGGCCAACTAGCTTCCAAGGTCGATATAGTTCTCAACCCAGAATTGTTGAGAGCTAATTAATTGGCGCCAGTGTGCCATACGAGTGTGTACTTATTTCCTCCTTATAAAATATATATGTCGGATATCTATGAGGTTATGTTGTTGTTAGTTTATTAGTGAAGACAAAAAACTGACACAGGTCTTAGCCATATGACGACCTATTCACTGTTGCTAACATTATGGCTGGGACAAGGCAAGTCACTTTCATGTGTAGGAATTCTCAAATATTCCTTTGAGTGAGAGAGAGAGAGAGAGAGATTATTTCGTACCACAGTTGGGTATGCTTCACATAAATTCATCTTACAAGTAACAAGGACACAACTGGGCACTCGGGACAATTCCGTGCTAGAAGGAAATTGATGGAGGTTGGGAAACATTGTGACCAGTAAAAGTTATATAAAACATTATAAGAACAGTACACATTATCACTGTTTTGCATTAATGAAGATGGACGTTTGGTAAGACCTGCCGACAAACATGTAATATATATAATAATAATACTAGTGAATTAAGAAGAATCAAGAAAAAGAAATGATAAAAAAGTAATAAAATAAACGAGAGAGAAAGAAAATAAGGAATGAACATAAATATGACCATGTAAACAATAGCCTTGTCTTTTCATTAAAAACAAGTAAATTTTTCGCATCCTTACTGTCACACTGTCCACCATTTTTTTTTATTTTACCAATATCATAATCACTATCATAACGACCATTACATTTCACTACCACCAACTTCAACACCATACTTTCTTACCATCACAACCATCACAGTAGCAATTATCACGACCCCTACCATAACCAGCACCATCACTATAATATTTTATGTATGTAGATTGCTGAAAAAGCTAACATTTTTTTCACTTTAAATTCAGAGTCGAACACCACAACAGTGGGATGCTCTGGTGTGGTTTCTTACACTTTTACTTGAATATTCTTATTGTAACTCACTGAATTTGTAATAGCCACTAATGTATTTTCTTTACCATTAATTTATGGAACAATATCAGCACATTACAAAAAAAAAAAAATGCCTCGTTAAATAACCGAGATTTCTCCTTGAAGTTGTTTGAATTTTATACTAATACCACCCCATCTTATATATATGTCGTGCCGAATAGGTAAAACTGGTCAATTAGGAAGAACTCATTTAAAATTAAGTCCTTTCTAAAATTTTCTCTTATACGTTCAAAGATATATTTTTTTCATTAATGTTAATGTAAAAATTAATAATTTTGTACCAAAAGAATCTTATAAAACTTACTTAACCTTATTATAACAAGAGCAATTTAATTTAGTCTAATCCAACTAAATATATTTTAGATAAGTTTACAATAATTTAATAATAAACAAACAATAAAAATATATTTTTTCGTTAGGTTCAGAATGATTGAGAAATTATTGCATACACAAATTTTCGCTTGCCTTAGTCGGCAAAAAGAGCGTTGTTATTTAAGCCAAAATCGCTAGTTTTTACCTATTCAGCAGGACATGTATATAAATATTATTAACAAACTGTGGCATGGCCGGAGATCGATCCCGTGCTACTCAGGCCTGCCTCGTGGGAAGCCAGACAAAGTTCACGACGCTCTAACCACTGGACCATTCAATCCTACAAACACCGTACACCCAGGGGGACTGGACGTGTTTCATGGTGCGAGGACATACGTGGCCGTTGTAGGCTTACAGCCATTTTTCAATTTACTCCCGTTTGAATAACAGCCTTCACAAGCAGTCTTAGCAGTACAAATTAACAGCAGAGTGAAACTTCTGGATTTGCATTTTAGTCAGGAGCAATTTGAAGCAGCGAGGTGCAGCTTTCTGAGCGACCAGAAGCTTACTTGTTTTCAACATGAATTCTCCTTGATTCACAATACATACAAAAAAAATTATCGATGTAATTTTTAAGTAGAATTTATAAAATATTCGTTTATCAAAGAATAGTATAAAATATTGTAGGGAGCATTCATGTACCTCCTGCTGAGGCTCCATGCACCTGCTGCTGAGGTTCCATGCACCTCCTGCTGAGGTCCCCTGCACCCCCTGCTAAGGTTGCATGCACTCCCTGCTGAGGCTTCATGCACCCCCTGCTAAGGTTGCATGCACTCTCTGCTGAGGCTTCATGCACCCCATGCTGAGGCTCCATGCACCCATCTGCTGAGGCTCCAGGCACACCCTGCCGAAGCTCCAGGCACACCCAAGGGGTGTATGCACCTCTGGTTGAGCAACTCTGCTCTAGTTTAATTGCAGAACGCTCTGCTCACCGACCTGGATTCGATTCTCAGTCTGGACGAGACATAGGTTGTCTCCTTACACCTGCTATTCACCTAGCAGAAACCAATGTACCCGAGTGTTAGCAGTTGTGGGTCACATCCTAGGGTAGGGAGGTAGTTTACCATATATTTGACTGCTCTTAGACTGTAAATTCAACTGTGTAAAAAAAAACAGCCAGTGCTAATAGCTACATTAAATTAATGGTATACAGTGTCGACAAGATAATGAATAAGACAGATGAACAACAACTAAAAATACAGATCAAACCTAAGGGACTGATCACCTACTATCAAGGCTAAGGGACTGATCACCTACTATCAAGGCTAAGGGACTGATCACCTACTATCAAGGCTAAGGGACTGATCACCTACTATCAAGGCTAAGGACTGATCACCTACTATCAAGGCTAAGGGACTGATCACCTACTATCAAGGCTAAGGGACTGATCACCTACTATCAAGGCTAAGGGACTGATCACCTACTATCAAGGCTAAGGGACTGATCACCTACTATCAAGGCTAAGGGACTGATCACCTACTATCAAGGCTAAGGGACTGATCACCTACTATCAAGGCTAAGGGACTGATCACCTACTATCAAGGCTAAGGGACTGATCACCTACTATCAAGGCTAAGGGACTGATCACCTACTATCAAGGCTAATGGACTGATCACCTACTATCAAGGCTAAGGGACTGATTACCTACTATCAAGGCTAAGGGACTGATCACCTACTATCAAGGCTAAGGGACTGATCACCTACTATCAAGGCTAAGGGACTGATCACCTACTATCAAGGCTAAGGGACTGATCACCTACTATCAAGGCTAAGGGACTGATCACCTAATATCAAGGCTAAGGGACTGATCACCTACTATCAAGGCTAAGGGACTGACCACCTACTATCAAGGCTAAGGGACTGATCACCTACTATCAAGGCTAAGGGACTGATCACCTACTATCAAGGCTAAGGGACTGATCACCTACTATCAAGGCTAAGGGACTGATCACCTAATATCAAGGCTAAGGGACTGATCACCTAATATCAAGGCTAAGGGACTGAACACCTACTATCAAGGCTAAGGGACTGAACACCTACTATCAAGGCTAAGGGACTGAACACCTACTATCAAGGCTAAGGGACTGAACACCTACTATCAAGGCTAAGGGACTGATCACCTACTATCAAGGCTAAGGGACTGATCACCTAATATCAAGGCTAAGGGACTGATCACCTACTATCAAGGCTAAGGGACTGACCACCTACTATCAAGGCTAAGGGACTGATCACCTACTATCAAGGCTAAGGGACTGATCACCTACTATCAAGGCTAAGGGACTGATCACCTACTATCAAGGCTAAGGGACTGATCACCTACTATCAAGGCTAAGGGACTGATCACCTACTATCAAGGCTAAGGGACTGATCACCTACTATCAAGGCTAAGGGACTGATCACCTACTATCAAGGCTAAGGGACTGATCACCTAATATCAAGGCTAAGGGACTGATCACCTAATATCAAGGCTAAGGGACTGAACACCTACTATCAAGGCTAAGGGACTGAACACCTACTATCAAGGCTAAGGGACTGAACACCTACTATCAAGGCTAAGGGACTGAACACCTACTATCAAGGCTAAGGGACTGAACACCTACTATCAAGGCTAAGGGACTGAACACCTACTATCAAGGCTAAGGGACTGATCACCTACTATCAAGGCTAAGGGACTGATCACCTACTAGCAAGGCTAAGGGACTGATCACCTACTATCAAGGCTAAGGGACTGATCACCTACTATCAAGGCTAAGGGACTGATCACCTACTATCAAGGCTAAGGGACTGATCACCTACTATCAAGGCTAAAGGACTGATCACCTAATATCAAGGCTAAGGGACTGATCATCTAATATCAAGGCTAAGGGACTGATCACCTACTATCAAGGCTAAGGGACTGATCACCTAATATCAAGGCTAAGGGACTGATCACCTAATATCAAGGCTAAGGGACTGAACACCTAATATCAAGGCTAAGGGACTGAACACCTAATATCAAGGCTAAGGGACTGAACACCTAATATCAAGGCTAAGGGACTGATCACCTAATATCAAGGCTAAGGGACTGACCACCTACTATCAAGGCTAAGGGACTGATCACCTACTATCAAGGCTAAGGGACTGATCACCTACTATCAAGGCTAAGGGACTGATCACCTACTATCAAGGCTAAGGGACTGATCACCTACTATCAAGGCTAAGGGACTGATCACCTACTATCAAGGCTAAGGGACTGATCACCTACTATCAAGGCTAAGGGACTGATCACCTACTATCAAGGCTAAGGGACTGATCACCTAATATCAAGGCTAAGGGACTGATCACCTAATATCAAGGCTAAGGGACTGAACACCTACTATCAAGGCTAAGGGACTGAACACCTACTATCAAGGCTAAGGGACTGAACACCTACTATCAAGGCTAAGGGACTGAACACCTACTATCAAGGCTAAGGGACTGAACACCTAATATCAAGGCTAAGGGACTGAACACCTACTATCAAGGCTAAGGGACTGATCACCTACTATCAAGGCTAAGGGACTGATCACCTACTATCAAGGCTAAGGGACTGAACACCTAATATCAAGGCTAAGGGACTGATCACCTACTATCAAGGCTAAGGGACTGAACACCTACTATCAAGGCTAAGGGACTGATCACCTACTATCAAGGCTAAGGGACTGATCACCTAATATCAAGGCTAAGGGACTGATCACCTACTATCAAGGCTAAGGGACTGATCACCTAATATCAAGGCTAAGGGACTGAACACCTACTATCAAGGCTAAGGGACTGAACATCTTAAAATTTACTTCTCCACTTCTTCCTCTCCAGTGTAATAGTCACCTCTGCATTACATTAATAAAAGCCTCACAGGCGAAATGTTTCGTTAATAAAGATACTCAGGCGTTGCTCACCTGTTTTATTCATCAGATCAATCGGTGTTTTTATTGGTATTTTTGAAGGGCGTTTCATGAACCGTTTATTTTTAAAGCAGCCTCATTAGCTGCCTCTTCCAGTGTTAATTTTGGCACTCCAAAAGGTCGCTTGTTCTGTTGTATAGCTCTTAATTATCAAACATGAGTGAAGTCCATTTTTCGTTAGTGTTTTATATTTAGATAAATTTCTTTGGTGTCTTCTGTGACTAATAATGAGAAATTTATTTAAATTACTTTTTTTTTATTTTACCCTAAAATTAACCTAGCAACCTAAACCTGCTTAAAACTTGTTAATGCAAAATAAGTTTAATTGCTTTACTTGGAGCAAGTCTTCACGGGAATCATGATAAAAACATTTAAACTTTAATTAAGGAATGCGTTATGAATATGCATTCATTATAAAGAACCTGATTAAAACCCAGCATGGAGACTATTATTTGAGCACAACGGCTACCTTCCCTGTTTTTTTCTTTTATGAATACTATTTTTTTCAGCTTGAATTAGTATGCAAAAAAAAATTGAAGCGGGGAGTGTTTACCTTTGGGGTGCTGGTCCTGGAGGGATGATGATGACAGGTAACGAGAATGAGGGCTAAACACGGGTCCCCCTGCCCCGGTTAAACCTGCGTGTTGACCAGCACAATTTTCAGTGATGTATGACCTCTAATCCGAATACACACCCAAGATAATAATAATGTTTAAGTGACAAGACATTAGTGCCCTCGGTTCCATGGCAACTTCGGAAGAACAATAAATTATTAGAATAATAAAGATGTTGCCACAATCCCGGCAACCGTTTATTTCTGTTCACTCGTATCCTATTTCTTTCGAACGTAAGTTAACCTAACTTACACCAACTTAATCTTACCAACTACAAAAAAACAGCCTCCATTAAAATTTAATGCCATTTATACAAACCATCGATTGATACGTTCCATCAATAGGCTACAAGGTAATTTACAGTCTTTTTCTCTAACATTTTTTTGAATAATATTTCATATCTTAGGCTTGATATAAAATCATAGTCAAACTGTGTTTGACTAAGGAGAAATCTGACAAAATTGTATATACTGGTATATAGTATATGAAAGATAAGACAACACAGATGATGAGAATTCTGTTTCGAGTTCTTCTACTATGTTACACTACTACTACTACTATTACGAAGAAGACTAACAATAACACAAACATATACTGATCCAGGATCATCTACTTTCTCGCTCTCCCTCCCTTGTGCCGTCCCCCCCTCTCTCCCGCCCACCTTTCCCTCCCTCTCCACCATTCCACAGTAATATATGCCTCCGAAATACTTGAAATTCCCTGCCCTCTCCCTCATCTGGGTCGGTCAGTCATATTTCACATTCCCATTTCCTACTACTCTAACACCTCCACCCTTATAGGTATTTTCTTTGTTCCATCAAAAGTCAACGCTTACAAACAATTCCTTGTATGCTTTTCTTTCTTTTGTCAAAATCTCGTTAGTTTTTAGGTTCTAATTTACTTTTTATATATTTTTTCTTTTATTTAAATAACATCAACATTTGATGTTATTTAAATAAAAAAAAAATTAAAGATTTTTTCTTGACTTAATGTCTACGATATTTTGTATCTCATATTTCGATAACTAACTGAACTAGATGTCATCCATGATTTAAATTCCTTTATTAATTTTAGGCGGTATTTTGTACGATCCATCACATTCCTTCCAAATGCAATTTGCTATATTGAATTTTGGGAATTTCTTGAGACAGTAAATCTTATCTTATTGTAAGAATTTTTTTTTTTTTCTAAACCATTGAGACGCCATGCTTCCTTAAAATGATATTACACCATGTATAAAAAAGTGTTTAAAATTAGGCAATAAATGTGATATAAAACGGAAAATTATTCTTTTTATAGTTAGACATCGCTAATTTTGTCTCTAAATTGGTTCACTAGTTTGTGAACCATTAGTTCACGGTCCGTTAGTCTCTAACGAATGGGGCAAAATGTTTGCAACCACACGTTAAACATAACCAGTGAACTAGGAACTCTTCTTAGTATAATAGGTATCTAAAATGCCACCCATGAAGTTCTTAAAGGCACGGAATTTCTGAAGTTTCAATACAACGGAGGGATTGAGTTAGTTTAATATCTTTATTGTGTACCCCATACCCATCCTGTGGGCGGTAGTCAAAAAGACTGGGCCCCAAAGTTTTGACAGCTGAAGTTACAAATGTAATGAACCATTCACACGTCTATACCTTAGAGGTACACAAGAGTCCAGGGATTAGGCCGCAAAGTTTTGATAGCTGAACAAGTTATAAAGGCAATGAACTATTCACACGTCCACACCCGATCACAATTACTGAAATAAAGTTATTAATTAAATTATTAGCTTTATTTACAGGAAGCAAAGTCAGGGTATTTGTCCAGAATGGTTTGTAATATACCACTGTGGATAAAATACTTTGACATATCTAGACCATTTCTGAATGAGTTGTCTCTGAATTCATTAATTGTACCGCATTCCAGTGCATAATGACGCAGGGTGTGACAAGTCCATCTGGTAAAGTATACATTTCGTTTAGTCTACATCTGGTGGTGGTGATTTAACCTCCCAAAGATACTTGTAACCCAGCCGGAGCCGGGCAGTAGTGACATCCAAGAGTCTGCTTATTTTGTTGGATGCACAATAGACATGTGGCTCCTCCTGCATGATATAATGATAAATGAACTGACTGGCGTCACTCCCTCAGTCTTAAATCAATTAAGTTTAGTTGAAGTTCTTTTCGTATTATTGTTCTCAAACTACTAACTGACAAGCCAAGATTGTAATCTACTCTTTGAAAGCATGAAACTTATCCAATTCATCAGTTCTATCATGCATCTGAAGACCAATGTGAGATGGAATCCACAAAAGGTGTACTTCACGGTCTACAATCCTACCATACCTGTGTCTGGCTTCTGACAAGCATGCCACAATTTATACTTACCGAGTTGAGGGCATTTACAGATGACAGAGAATCATTTACAATCAGTGTCAACCTTCGATACATTGACGCATTTGAGTGCAAGGAGTATGGCAAGCGGTTCTATTTGAAGGGTAGAGGCCCAGTAGTTAATGCGTGATCCAATTTCTTTATGAGAGCCATCACTCTGTCTGAGATTGAGGCGATGATTTCCTTCTACGCTGGCACTAACGCAAATACAGGATGCCACTCAGTGGTGCCACTCAGTGGTGCCACTAACAACAGTGGGCTAACACTCTTTTTACTTTGTTTAAGGTGCTTAAACTTCAATAAATTCTAGTACTAGTATTTTTTACATCTAACTCACATCTTCTATTTATGTGGTTTGTACCTGGCTTTATTATCTGGCTGTCCATGTCCCAGGATTGTGGCTGCTACACACCACTGAATTAGCAATCAAGACAGAAAACCAGATATTTAAAAAATGCTGTAGGAGATTATTACCCTGGTACCTATTGGCTGTTATATGAACTATGGCAACAATTGTGAGGAGACACCCGGGATTGAACTCGGGTTCTTAGTTTGTGAGCCGACAGGGTTACCACTGCATAGTAATACTAATACTACTACTACTAATAATAATAACAACAAGAAGTCAGCCTAGAAACAGACATTTATATTAACTACCTTCCCCACAGCGCCTCCGACGGCTGGACCTGTCTTATCTGCGGACTGTAGGACCTCCAATTCTGATCCGGCTCGTGCCCAGCCTCACGCAAGTCACAGTGCTCAACCTCAGCATGACTGAGACCGTCGACCAAGTAAGTCGGAAGCCAGGTGCTGGGAGGGAGCAAACCTTAGAGAATGGCAAAAGGGAAGAAAAAAGGGAGAAAGAGTATATAGAGGGAAAAGGGCAGAACGCAAAAGACCTGTAACAAGGCTGTCTGCCGAGGACTAACTAGTCTAGCTAATCTAATTATGTCTGAATAGTTAAAATTAGAATACTATAACAGAGAGAAAGAGAGAGAAAGAGAAAGAAAGAAAGAAAAAGAAAGAAAGAGAAAGAAAGAGAGAAAAGAGAAAGAGAAAGAGAGAAAAAGAGAGAAAGAGAGGGAAGTTATCAAAAACTGATAAATGCGTAAAAATATTCTTTTCATACTATATATTCATCCAGAACCCTAAAAAAAAAAATGCCGACTCTCCTTCCACTCACCCCCTTCCTCACAAACAGGAAAAGATAGCTAGCTTTTGTTTCCACTGTGTAATATCATATAGACGGGTAGCATTACACTGTTGATGTACCACTAGAAAATATAACAGGACCAACTCCACTCATGCCCTCCACTCGTGTTGCAGGTGCTGGAGCTCATTGGCCGTCACTGCCCAGAAATTAGGGAGCTGGACATCTCCAACACACCCATCACGGAAGCTGGACTTATCCGTCTCTCCTACGACGAAGAGAACGACCGCCCCATGTGCCAGAAATTGGTTAAGCTGGCTATCACCGGCTGTGTTATCTCCGCCAGGCCCGTCAGTTTCCTCCTGCAGTACATCCCCACTCTTAAGGAGATTGACTATGACGATATCTTCCAGGTATACTTATGACAGATAACAAGGTCCTCCATTATTTATATTATAATCAAGGGGGTAAAAAAAAAAAACCCGGGGTTTAAAGGGAGGGGGAAAGGGGGCTTTTTTTGGGGGGGGGTTTTCCCGGGGGAAAAAGGGGGGGGGAAAAACCCCCCCCTTTTTCCTTTAATTTTTTTTTCCCCCCCGGGGGGGGGTTTTTTTTTTTTAATTTGGGTAAAATTTTTTTCCCCTTTTTTTTTTTTGGTTTTTTTTTTTTCCCCGGGGGGGTTTTAATTTTTTGGGGTTGGGGGGTTTTTTTGGGGGCCCCAAAAGGGGGGGGGGTTTTTTCTTTTTCCCTTTTTTGGGGTTTTGGGGTGGGGGGGGGGGCCCCCCTTTTGGGGTTTTTTGGGGGGTTTTTTTGGAGGTTTTAAATTTTTGGGGGGGGTTTTTTTTGGGGTTTTTTGGGTTTTTTTAAAAAAAAATTTTTTTAATTATTTTTTAAAAACCCCCCCATTTTTCCTTTTTTTTTTCTTTTTTTTTTTTAAATTTTTTTTTTTTCCAAAATTTATTTAAAATTTTTAAAAACCTTTTTTTTTTTCCCTTTTGGGTTTTTGGGGGGTTTGGGTTTTTTTTTTTTTTAAAAAAAGGGGGGGGGGGGGGTTTTTTAAAAATTTTTTTTTTTAAAGGGGTTTTTCCCCTTTTGGTTTAAAAAAGGGGGGAAAGGGTTTTGAAGGGGGTTTTTTTTTTTGGGGGGGGCCCATTTTTTTTTGGGGGGAAATTTTTTTTTTTTTTTTTTGGGGGGGGTTTTTATTTTTTGGGGGGGGGTTTTTGATTTAAAATTTTTTTTTAATTTTTTAAAAAATTTTTTTAAAAAATTTGGGGGGGCCCCCCCGGGGTTTTTTTTAAAAGGGGTTTTGGGGGGGGTTTTAAGGGCCCCCCCCCCCGGGGGGGGGGAAAAAAAAAAATTGTTTTTTTTTTAAAGGGGGTTTTTTTAAAAAAATTTTTTTAAAAAAATTAAATGGTTTTTTTTGGGGGGGTTTTTTTTAAAATTTTTTTTTTTTTCTTAAAAAAATACCCAAAATTAAAAAGGGGGGGGGGGTTTTTTTTTTTAAAGGGTTTTTTTGGGGGGCCCGGGGTTTTTTGGGGGGGGTTTTTTTTGGGCCCCGGAAAAGGGGGGGGGGGCCCCCGGGGAAAAATTTTTTTTTTTTGGGGGGGGGTTTTTTCGGGGGAAAGGGTTTTTTTTTCCCCCATTTTTTTTTTTTCCCTTTTTGGGGGGGGGGGTTTTTTTTTTTTTTTTGGGGGGTTTTTTTTTTTTTTTTGGGGGGGGGCCTTTTTTGGGGGTTTTTTTTTTTTTTGGGGGGGGGGCCCAAATTAGGGGGGGAAAGGGGGGGGTTTTTTTGGGGGGGGGGGGGTTTTTTTTGGGGAAAAAGGGGTTTTTTGGGGGGGGTTTTTTTAACCCGGAAAAAGGGGTTTTTTGGGGTTTTCCCTTTTTTAATTTTTTTAAAATTTTTCAAAAAAAAAACCCCCAATTTTTTTTAAAAAAAAAGGGGGGGGCCCTTTTGGGGGAAAAAACCCTTTTTTTTTGGGGGGGGTTTTTTTTTTTTAAATTTTTTTTTGGGGGGGGTTTTTTTTTTAAAAATTTAAAAAAAATTTGGGGGGGGGGGGGTTTTTTTTTTTTTGGGGGAAATTTATTTTTGGTGGGCCCCAAAAGGGGGGTTTTTTTTTTTAAAATTTTTTTTGGTTTTAATTTTTTTTTTTTTCCTTTTTTTTTTGGGGGGGCCAAAATTCCTTTTAAAGGCCCAAAGGCAAACCCCCCCCTTTTTTTTTTCCCTTTTGGGGGTTTTTTTTTTTTAAAAAAATTTTAAAAACCCCCTTTTTTTTTTAAATTTTTTTTGGTTTCTCCTTTTTTTAAAAAATTTTTTTTTTTTTAAAAAACCCAATTTCCTTTTTTTGCCCTTTGTTTTTTTTTTTGGTTTGGGGCGTAAAAGGGGGGTTTGGGTTTTCCTTTTTGGGGGTTTTTAAAATTTTTTTTGGGGAAAAAAATTTTTTTTGGGGGGGCCCCTTTTTTTTTTAAAAATTTTAAAGTTTTTTTTTTTTTTTTTTGGGGGGGGTTTATTTGAAAAAAATTTTTTTTTTTTCCCCGGGCCCTTTTTTTTTGGGGGGTTTTTTTAAAAAAAAAAAAGGGGGTTTGGGGGGGTTTTGGGGGGTTTGGGGGGGAAAACCCCAAAAATTTTTTTTAAAGGGTTTTTTTTGGGTTTTTAATCCCCCTTTTTTTCCTTTTTGGGGGTTTTTTTTCCCTTTTTTTTAAAAAAACCCCAAAACCCCCCCAAAAAAAAAACCCCCCCCCCCCCAAAAAAAAAAAAAAAAAAAAAATTTTTTTTTTTGGGTTTTTAAAAAAAGGGGGGGGTTTTTTTCCCCCCGGGGGTTTTAAAAAAGGAAAAGGGGAAAAATTTTTTTTAAAAATTTTTTAAAAAAATTTTTCTTTTTTTTTCCCCCGGAAAAAAATTTTTAAAAATTGGCCAAAAAAAAAAGGGGGGGTTTGGGTTTTTTTAAAAAAAAATTTGGGGGGGGTTTTTTTTGGGGGGTTTGGGGGGGTTTTTTGGGCCCCAAACCCCCCGGGTTTGGTTTTTTTGGGGAAAAAGGGCCCCCTTTTTGGGTTTTTGGGGGAAAAAAAAAAAAAATTTTTTTAAAAAGGTTTTGGGGGGGGGGGGGTTTGGGGGGGGAAAAAAGGGGGGGAAAAAAAAAACCCCGGGGGGGGTTTTTTCCCGGTTTGGGTTCGGGGAAATTTTGGGGGTTCCCGGAAGGGGGAAACCAAAATTTCCCTCCCCAAAATTTTTCCCAACCCGAAAGGAATTTTCGCCCCCCCCCGGGAATTTTTTCCCCTTTCCCCCTTTTTTTCCCCCCCTTTTAAAATTTTTCCCAAGGGGGGAAACCTAAAAATTGGGGGAAAAAACCCCCCCTTTTGGGGGGGCCCCCCCCCTTTTTCCCCCGGGAAAAATTTTTTTTTTACCCCCAAAAAATTAAAAAAATTTTTTTTTTTTTTTTTTTTTTTTCCCCAAATTTCCCGGGTTTTTCCCCCCAAAACCCCCCGGGGTTTTGGAAATTTTATCCCCTTTTTCCCTTTTTCCCTTTCCCCCTTTTTTTTTTTTAAAAAAAAAAAAAAAAAAAAAAAAAGGGGGTTTTTAAAAAAAATTTTTTTTTTTTTTTTTCCCCCTTTTTTTTTTTTTTTTCCCCCTTTTTTTAAAAAATTTTTTTGGGGGGTTTTCCCCCGGGTTGGGGTTTTAAACTTCCTTTAAAAAAAAATTTTTTCCGGGGTTTAAAGGGGAAAAAAATTTCTTTTTTTTTAAAAAAAAAAAATTTTAAAATTTTTTTTTTTTTTTTAAAAAAAAATTTTTTTTTTTTAAAAATTTTTTTTTTGGGTTTTTTTTTATTTAAAAAAACCCTTTTTTATTTTTTAAACAAAAAATTTTTTTTTCAACCCAAATTTTTAAATTAAACCAAAAAAAAAAAAAACCCAAGGCCCCCAAAAAAACCCCCCCCCCTTTTTTTTCCCCCAAAAATTTTAAAGTTTTTTTTTTAAAATTGAAAAAAAAAAAATTTTTTTTTAAAAAAAAACCCAATTTTGGGCCCCCCTTTTTTGGGGGAAAACCCCCCCCCCCGGGGGGTTTTACCCCCCCAAAAAAGGGGGGCCGGAAAAAGGGGGGGGAAAGGGAAAAAAGGGGCCCCCCGGGTTTGGCCCCCCCTTTTTTCCGGCCCCCTTGGGGGGCCCCCAAAAAACCCCCGGGGGGGGGGGGGGGGGGAACTTTTGGGGGGCCCCGGTTTTAGTCGCCTCTTACGACACGCACACGGGGGAAAAAGAATTCTTTCCCTTTGAAGATAAAAAAATAAGAACAAGAACTAGTAAGAAAATAGAAAAAAACCCAGGGGGGTTTATTATATGCTTGTACATGAATGTGTAGTGTGACCAAAATGTAAGTAGCAAATGTACCTGAAATCTTTGTTTATGAAACAAAAAAGACACCAGCAATCCTAGCATTGTAAACATTTCAGAGAGTTTAATTTGTCTTTTAACATCATATTGTTTTTTATATATAATATATATATATATATATATATATATATATATATATATATATATATATTTTATATAAGGGGGGGGGGGGAAATAAAAAAATTTTAAAAAAACCCAAAATTTTTTAGCCTTTTTCCCCCCACCCCAAATTTCCCGGGGGGCCCCCCAAATTTTTAAATTATTTTTTCCCAACGGCCCCCCTTTCCTTTTGGCCCCCCAAAGGGGGTAAAAAATTTTTTTTGGGGTTTTTTTTTTCCAAGGTTTTCCCCTTTTTTTCCCCAACCTTTTCTTAATTTTTTTTGAATTTTTAACCGTTAAAATTTTAAAAAAATTTTAAAAAAAATATTGCTGAATAATTTTTTTTTTCCCTTTTGGGGAAAAAATAATGCCAATTAAAATCAAATAAACAAACCCACGAAACAAAAAATATAAAGGGAAAAGGCATAATCAAATTCGGAAAACGCGAACATTTTTTTTTTTTGGGGGGGAAATAAAAACAAAATAAAAAAAAAAAGTTTACCTTCAAATAAATTAAAATTTAAAAAACATTAAAATTTCTCATTGAGCGTATTTGGGTGGCGTTCCTTTACTTTTCATTCGTTCAAATTTGGAAATATATGGACTGTTTGATGATAAACAAAGATATCATTCAAGAAGTAAACTTTCTTAAAAACTTGACTTTCTAAACTTTTGTCAAAATAAGACATAAAAAAATATCTTTCTATAAATTCATTTTAATTTGTTCCCCCTTTTATGACACAATTCCCATTTTAAATTAATTTTATTTCCCCCGGCAGTTATATTTTTCCACCCTACACAAAAATTTTTTTCTAACCTCTTTACTATTCGCCCCCCCATGAACCCACTACATCCTGGGGGCTCCCTCCGGGGTTTAAAAAACTGAAAAAATCTTCCTTTCTTCCTAAGACTAAGAGACAACAACTTTATCTGAAGCTATTTTTGCACATACAGAATTCCATCCTTATTTTTCTCAATAATATATAATAATCCCAAGCTGTAACACTTTCCTATGTAACTAAGTAGTGTCTTAATCTCCCTCATTCAAACTTTAATCCAAGGGTATATTGGTTTCTACCACACTTGCTTTACCCTTCTTTTCTCAATATATTCAGTCTACTTCTCTTTTATTTACCCTACCTTCAACCCTCCTTTCCTCCCTTTTTTCACACATAGCTTCACTTTATTTGCTTCCCTCAATCTCTCCACAAAGAACTTCACGTTGCGTTGTATCTTTCCTTCCCATTCAGAACTTTATCCTACCTTCCATTTACTTCCCTACACCATTTTACTTTTAATTCGTCCTCTCTCTTTTCAAATAAAACCTGATCCTACCTTTTCTTTACCCTCCACACACAACTTGCCCTGGCTTTTATCCATACAGCTTGATTCTGTCTCCTCCATCGCCCCCGCCCAGAGTGTACTCTATGTCCCTTCCTCCACAGCCTGAGTCTGCTTCCCTCCCTCAAAGCACTTTGACACTACCTTCTTCCTTCCAATCCCTCTCCCAAAACTTCACTTTACACTCTTGCTTCTAACCACACACACTTCACCTTACATTCTTGCCTCGCAGCACGCTGAACTTACTTTCCTCTCTCACCACGCAGAACTTTACCCTGAGTAACGCTACATTGAGAACGAAGTACTTTACAAGGTGATGATGATGGAGCACCTGACCCACCTGAGGATCACCAACTGTGAGGCTTTCACGCTAAATTTCCAGGAAGGTATCTTACCCGTCCTCACAGTGAAGGGTCACCAGCTCCTTTCACTTCTCCTGACAAACTTTACTAACGTGGATATTGCAGGTGAGTAATCAACTCTCTCATCAGACACACGATATGATATATGCTAAACAAACACAGGTGAAGCTGAATGATAGCTCTAGACCTTTCGTGGTTGCAATCAACACAACACGAGTTTGCAATGTTGCTAGCCCTTTGCTCCCGGCATTATAGTCGCCTCTTACGACATGTGGTCCCGAATAGGTAAAACTGGTCAATTAGCAAGAACTCATTTTAAATTAAGTCCTTTCTAAAATTTGCTCTTAAAAATTTAAAGATACATTTTTCATTTCTGTTAATGTAAAATTTATAATTTTTACAAAAAAATTATATAATTTACCTAACATTATAACAAGCGCAATTTAATTTAACCTAATTCAACTAAATATATTTTAGACAAGTTTACAATAACTTAATAAACAAACAAAGAAAAATATTTTTTTCGTTAGGTTAAAAATTATTTTTGCGAAATTATTGTATACACAAATTTTCGCTTGCCTTATTCGGCAAGAAGAGCGTTGCTATTTATGCCAAAATAGCAAGTTTTACCTATTCAGCACAAGGGTGTTGCCTTTTAGTGCCCCACCAATTACTCTCACTACCGCTCGCTACTCCCCCACCCTCATCCCCCATGCATCCATGTTGTCCTTCACCCGTTATCCCACAGCTGGCGCCCTCCCACGCCCACGATGTCAGCAATGTCACAAGATGTGCCGGGTTCCCAGGAATCTCCACGACAGAGCCAACGCCGTGGAATCCGTCCACGAGGCATCTGCCAGGTGTGCCACAGGGAATGTGCACTCAGTCACTCAAATGGCAACATCCGTGCACATGATGTCTAGGCTCCCGGAGGGCTCCAAATGGGAATAACCAACATCCCCTCCCAGCAGACAGAGCTGACAGCTACCGTGACTTCACCTCTACAGAGGGCGTAAAATCTGCAATCAAATTAACATCCACCAGGACGCTGACACATCCCCAAAGCGCTCGCCCTTAAAGCTGCTACCAAATACCCTGACCTCTTGAAGAAAGTCAACGATGCCCCTGCAAGCAATGGATCCTGGCACAACCTACTGCTATTTGGCAATGCCTGTCTGGCTGTCCCACCAAGGAGGGACAAGTCACTAGCAACATCTGATATTAGGGCAATAAATGCATTCCCTAGAGATGACAACTTCGTCCGTCTCCCTTCTAGGGCAACAAACACCCGCCGGGCAAATGCCAACAACAGGACACCTGACTCCTAATACTATTGGAGCACTAAGGCTTAAAGGACCACAATGGAAATAAAGTCACTGACTTTTTTTGGGATATCCTAGATTCTCTACACATATGCTGCTATGTATGATAATTATGTAACTATTTGTGTATACCTGAATAAACTTACTAACCAGTGAGGATACCATCGTTCCTAAGGATGTCATTACAGCACAAGCCCTGAAGGACAAACATCCACCCAGGGCTCCCAGTACCAACATTTACCTCCTTGACATTGCACCAGGTGAAGAACATTTAACCCTACAGGACGCCGATGTGTATAAAGCTGCTATGTCATTTCCATAGGGCTCAATCCAATTCAGAGAGGTTGCTGTCTAAACTTACTAAATTTTCCAATGTGTGCCTGGCTAGCAGTGTCCCGGCGGCCTTTAGACCCCTCTTCTTTGGTGCCTCACTATGTGCCCTCCGGAAAAAGATGGAGGAATCAGGCCCATTGCAGTGGGCAACATCCTTCGGCGCTTAGTCGTCAAGGCTGCAGTAAGAATGGTGAGTCAAAGGCTGGGCAATGTTGAAACCAACTCAGCTCAGTTTTGGTGTCCAGCAAGGCTGTGAAGCAGCTGCCCATGTAGCACGAGTATACATCAACATGTCAAATGAAAAAGCCTTGATCGAATTGGATTTTGCCAATGCTTTCAACTTAGTCAGAAGGGATGCTGCTCTCCAAGCGGTTTCCTAGACACTTCCTTCCCTATCCCTTCATACAATCGCGTTACAGTGTGACTTCTAAACTATTGTTTGGGGACCATGAAATACTCGTGAGGGTGTGCAACGGGGGACCCTCTCGCCCCCTTTCTATTCTGTCTGGTCATCAAGGTCACAGAAGCGCCTCCAGTGAGCCCAATATCTGGTTTTGGATGATGGTACCTAGCTGGCACTAAAGAAATCTCTCCTAGAGGACATCAGAAAAATTAAAGACATAGGAGAGAGCCTGGGCCTATCTTTAAACCCCAATAAATGTGAAATAGTTTCTACCAATCGACAGATGATCCAAAATATTAGTGCTGTTTTACCAGGAGCACGAGCCATTGATCCAGCCAACAGCACTCTCCTTGGTGCTCCTCTTGGGCCCAGTGTCATTGATCTGATCCTAGAAAAGAAAATGTCAGACCTCAGAACGATGGAAGGCAGAATGAAAGACACTGATACACATAATACCTTCTACCTACTCACCAGGTGTCTGTCCATCCCAAAACTTACCTACTTCCTGAGATGCTCCTCAGCTTTCAGCAGTCCGGAACTCAAGGACTATGACTACCTCCTTAAGACCATGCTAGAGTGTATTGAATCTTTCCCTTGAAGATGGACAGTGGTTGCAAGCCTAACCTATTGCAAACAGTCATGCTGGGATGGTCCCATCGCTGAAAAGGTACTTGTCAACATGCTTAGGGATGTAACATCAGACAGGGAGACTCCCCGTCTCCAAGCTGTGAGTGCACATCACTCTGGGGACTTACAGTTCCCATTTCGGCAATGGGAACACGCCTCGACCCTAAGACTCTCCGTATTGCAGTGGCTCTCCGCCTAGCTGCCCCAATTCACACGGAATATACGTGTTTTTGCGGCGATACGCACGCTGACCAATATGGTCTACATGGTCTTAACTGCTCCAAAACCAAGGGTTCGCACACAAGACACAATGAAGTCAATGACATCATAAGGAGAAGCCTTGCTACAGCTGGATGCCTAGCCGAGAAAGAGCCCCGATCACTAGCAGCCAACAGTACTCACAATCCAGCCTGACGGGATCACCATCTATCCTTGGAAGAATGGCAAGCTTTTAGCATGGTGTCGACGCTGGCTGACACCTACATCTATCACAGTGTCGGATGACAAAGAGGAGCTGCTGATCACAAGGAGTACAAGATCGGCAAGTACAGAGACATAAGCCAACAGTATCAATTTGTCCCTTTGGGATCAGAGACCTTGGGATCATGGGGAAAAATGCCACACGCTTCCTTAAAGAACTGGGTTCCAGACCCATCGACACCACCAGGGACCCGAGGGCGGCCACTTTCACGTTCCAGCGCCTCAGTGTGGTCACCCAGAGGAGAAATTCTTGCTGCATACTTGGCTCGCGTCCGGCTTCGGAGGAGTTTGATGAGATTCATAATCTTTGATATAATGTACCAATGTATTCATCGACTGAGATCCTGTCTGTGTTACGGAGGATCCAGTGTTGGAATTGAAATACTCAGTTTTATTTCTTGTCTGTTTTCAAAATGCTGATTTTCTGAGATTTCCAAGTTTATTACACTTTTATTTAACTAGTGTATGCGTTTATATATTATTATAAAAAAGAAGAGCTAAACCTACAAGGGTCATACAGCATGCGTTTGTATAGGACTAATGCGCTTTAGAGGTAAAGTATTTGTGCAATTACCTGAATAACAGTAATACAGACTAATGTTAATCTTTTAATAAGAAGAAGATTGTGATATTAAACCCCTCTACTAGTTTGTTTCTTAACAAGAAAGTCAACCTAAAGTTTTGATGCTAAAGTATAGCGCTGTAGCCTCTCTCATTACAATTAATGTAAGACTTGTCTCCTCACCACCGCATTCCGTACCACCTCACTTTACCACTACATCCCTGTACCACAGCATCACTACACAACTACTTCCAAGTACCACACATCACTATCATTTGTTCTTGCAGCGATCGGCGAGTGCTGTCCTAGGTTACAGAACTTGGCGTTGAGTGCTATAGGAGTGTACGAGGACATCATGTACCCACGAGAACATTGCTTCACGAGGCTTAGGAACCTTGAGGTACAGTCATAATAACAACAATAACAATTTGTTAAGGTTCCCTACATATGATTTACAGATTGTACTATATTTATATAACTAATAAATATATAGTCGTTATAGGCATACATTGATAGCAAATTATATCTAACCTGGGAAGCATAACCCACGTGTTTACATTAAAGCATATATCGTAAGTGAACAATACTTGTTGCATTTATCGATTTTGGAAAAAGCATATGAAAGGGTGGATATGGAAGCAATGTAGCAATGTTGTAAATGTATGAAACTGGTAGTAGGCTACCAAAAGCAGTAAAAAGTTTGTATGCAGATAGTGAGACTCAGGTTAAACATTGCAGCAAAGGAGGTGGAGACACTGGAGATGTCATCATTGAGACCAATGTGATGTATAAATATTCTGTAGAGAATTAAGAACATAGAAATTAGACTATTGGGGTTACGAAAATTACAATTTCAAAGGGCAGAAGAGGGCTTGATGGCTACTTACAGAGACATAACTGAATGACTAAAAGGACGTATAAATCCGGGCTGGGAGGGGTCGGGGTCGTTCCAGGAAGGGTTGGAGAGAAGGGGGTGAAGGAACTCTTTAGTAGGGGCTTGAGCATTCAGCAGGTGTGTGAGAGCGTGTTAGAATGGATTGAATGGAAACAAGTGGTTTTTACATTTTGTCTTGCTATTTAAGTGTGAGGAAGGCAGCATTTATGAAGAAATTTAGAGAAATCGGATATCCAGACTTGATTCCTGAAGTTCCTGAAGGCGGGGTGATGTTTCAGTTCGGAGAAGGGTTCATTTGAATTATTCAATACTTACACACTTCCAGCAAGACATAACTGCCTTCCAGCAGCTGCCTCTCCCAAGTATCCACATTAGGTGGGTACATCTAGCTGATTATTATTATTATTATTATATAAAGCAATAATCCAGTATGAGTCATTCAGCTCAAGGAGCGGTGGAGGCTAGATCCTGAATCCGCTAAGCTTGACAGAAGTGTTATTTATATTTAGTTTATTCTAACATCACCAGTAGGCAGTCTCGTCATAACCCTAATGGCAACCACTTCCCTTTCCTTAGTGCCACTAGTATAGCTACTTTTGTTTTTTAAGAAAAGTTACAGGTTGCAGCTTTTATTGGGACGTTTCACTGTATAGAGCTTATGACGTTCTACACATTGAATTGTCCCAGTGAAAGCTCGTTTTTTTT
The DNA here is from genome assembly GCA_009830355.1 of Cherax destructor. Lineage (NCBI taxonomy): Eukaryota > Metazoa > Arthropoda > Malacostraca > Decapoda > Parastacidae > Cherax > Cherax destructor. Next base: position 108,813 of record WNWK01004676.1, read on the forward strand.
CCTCTATTGTTCACAGGAAACTATTTAGACCCTAGTTTTGGTCTTGCAATGTAACTATCATATATAACAGGGTGGCAGCACAATAATGATATATCAAATTCTGATGGCTTAAAAATTCACTGCTTCCTTGTAACATCGTGTCTGCCGGACAGATCTGGTCAAGCTTGACGATAGAGTCGTGCAATACAACCATCCTGCGTCAGCTGCTCTGCTACTGCCCAGACCTCCATAATCTCCTCGTCAAGTGCACCGACGCCCTCTCCGACAAGCTCCTCTTCGACATCTGGCGGGTTCGTAACGCTCACACAAACATACGCAGTGTTAAAACTAACCGATTTTTTAAATGTATATGACTGACTAAATATTAGGCTTCAGCGCTACGAGCATAGTTCTGTCTCTATAGCTATAAACAGGAAACTACAGATAGACAACAGTGTGAATGCACAAACGTAAATCCGAGCCTCGAGTATACAGCACCAGTGTGGTTCCCACACCTAGTAAAAGACCATAGCAAAACCATGAAAAGTACCTAGATTTGCCACCAACTGGGTATGAACTTAAATTAACCACTCTGGAAGAAAGTATACTAAGAAGAAACATTATCACAACATATACTTCTGGACATAAACAGGGCTTACATGGATATACAATTTGTCAGGGAAGAGTCAGGACAAGAGAACAAAGAAGCTGACTAACCCAAGTAGGCATTATAACAAAGAATTCAGTAGAACTACCTACAGAGTGGCATGATAAAACAGAATCCATATATCGTTTAAAAATACAGAAAATAATGAATAACGTTAGGCTTCCTGTAAACAATAAAAAAACTACTTGCATGCAGTCTCGAATTTTACGTATGTCAAGGAAAACTTTTAAGACAATCGCCCGACGATAGTAATCAAAGTACACTTTAATATACTGCTTCATCTTAATCTTACAATAGAAACTTAACGAGTTTTTTTTCACTGAGGTTTGCTGAGTAAGAATATGAATACTGCTAATTTTTTTTTACCCCACTGAATTTATAGCCTAAGAGCTGTTATCCTGTCTCAGCCTATTTCAAAGGTTATCCTATTTTACTGCGTACTATTCCCCCATTCCTCCCAGGTACCTACTTATTGCTAGCTGAACAGGGGTAATAAGTGTAAGAACAACTCATGAGTCTTAATTCTCCCGAAATTTAAGTCTAGTCCATTGGTTTTTGAGCAAAGGCGCTTTTTTTTCTAGGGTCACTTGAAGATTCACTCAAGGAACGCAATTAACAATGATAATTAAGCAATATTTTCATACACCAATTTGTAATTTTATACCATAAGTAACCTAGCCGCTTAACAAAGTTGAAACTAACACACCAAGTCGACAAGAATATTTCCAGAGGTTGTTAGGCTTTATTTGCAATTCATATTTTTTTAACAATTCTGAAATTTGTTTTTTATATCTTTTTACCTTTATTTAAACTTTCTTTGGGCAGTGAAGTCCTCTATTGGTAAGTTTAACTCATGAGTGGGCATTTAAAAATACATAAAAAAGTATGAGATACAACAGGTTGGATAGTCAATCAAGGTTATAAAAGTCGCATGCGAGTGTCAGGTATACATCAAGTTAAAAGGTGCTATGTGACCTACCAGCCCACGTCGTTTCCTTTGTTCCAAAACAATGTTAGATGGTTCACGAAATCGTAATGACATGATTGCAAACAAACCATACCACAAGTGTGGATTGAACTTGTGGCGAGTGAGTCGTCAAACTCGAGGCCAGCGCGTAAGCCACTGGGCCAGCTGGCTACAATAAGATTAATCCAACTAGGTATATTTATACATCACAGAGGTTAGTACAGGCCCCCACTGTGACCACAACTGCAAGTTTTACGACTCTCACGCCACGAGTTCAATCCCCACCCGTGATATGGTTTGTTAGATGGTGTTTGTTTTATTGTAGATGAGTCCTGGCATCTACGTTTAACCATACCATTCCCTTGAAACAATAGTTTGGCTTTGTGTCACACCATTAAGTGTAAGTTATAGTGTTGCACACACGAGATATTGATATGATCTGTCTGCACGCGTGTTTGTGCGCCTGTAGACCAATACCATTATTACATTCATGGGGATGGGGAGCCTAAACCATGTATACAAAGACTGCTCTTACATTTAAATCTGACGCACCTGTCTCGCTGTTACATCTCATGTGTGTTAGTACCTGGAAAAGCTTCATGGGTGAAACGCTGTCCCAATAAAGGACCTCACTGCTACTAGCGTCTTCCTCACCACTTGTCGGCATTACGCCTCAAGTTAGCACCATTTGTTTCTGTACGTGAGGATACCATGCTGCTGCTATATATTTCGGTTTAGATCAGACGTATGCTGTGAACAAAATCTTAAGTCTTCTTAAAGTCACACATTTAAAATAAATCACACGTTTAAAATATAAAAGTCCGCCAACAGTGCTTTGGATTCTCCACTGTCTCACGTGATTTGGTAATAATGTGTTTATAACGACCACAAGATCTTTTTTTTATTATATGTTCTTAATAATTAGTCAATCTTTATTTCTCTTGAGAAATGTTTTAAATTTCACTTATTTCCAAAACGTTCCATTTGCATATATTACATTCCATCTTCAACTGATCACTCCGTCCGCGTAATTCATCTACAAAAAATTTGATATCCTATTTTGAATTTTATTTATTGATCATTATTTATTCATTAATTATTTTGATCCTTCAGAAAAATAATCTATATAATTTAAGAACATTATCATAGCTAGTACTGATCCTCGTGGAACCCCACTAGTCACTGCCCTACGAAGACAATTTTTCTGGTAGAATACTATTGTTCTCAACTTTCTTTAAAGCAGGAAAATTCTAACAAAATATATGTTGTGAATAGTACCATTACTATTACTGAATAATTATTAGTTACAAAAGTCACAGGTTAAATATGCTGAGAGGTATATACCGCTACTGGGGTGTCACTTGAGGTGTGTGGTCTGTGTGTGTGTGTGTGTGTGTGTGTACTCACCTATTTGTGGTTGCAGGGGTCGATTCATAGCTCCTGGCCCCTCCTCTTCACTGATTGCTACTAGGTCCTCTCTCTCTCTCCCTCTCCCTGCTCCCTGTGTGTGTGTATACAGTGAGAGGTAAAGCATTATAAAATGAGATAGTGTGCCTGTGAATTTCAGCCTGAATGATTCGCATACAAATAATATGTTTTAAATCTAACCTTATAACCAGCAGTAACTAGTAAATTCTTCATGTTGTGATCACTCCAGGAGAATGACATGCGTCATCTGTCTCGGCTGACGATTGATACTTGCCCAAATGTGACAGCGTCTGCCATCCACCACCTCCTCGACATGACCAACCAACTCACGCTCATCCGTCTTTGGGGCTGCTTCTTCATTACAAAGGACGATGATATAAAATTTCAGCGGCGAATTAAGGAAGAGAACTGCGATTTGTACCTTGAGTGGTACTGCTGGGACGGCTGAAGACCAACCTAGTCTAACCAAACGTTTCAACTGTATTTGCCAGATTCCATAAGAGTCCCTCATTTGGTTGCTCACTCCAGCTTAACCAACTTGCTTATATATTCTAAGGTTTATTACGATTTTTCCGTTTGGTCTGTTCAAGGTCCAGAGATTACATTTTCGTTTTATTATTCCCTATTAATTATACGTAAGAGGCGGGACATCATAGATAAATAGAAAAATCACGAACATCATGAGTGGTTAATCCTGTTTCAGGATAAAATATTTGTTATTCAGTGTCGCATTTTTTCTCCCATTTGGGCCTTCTTTGTAAAGCTGTTGTTACATTTATTTATTAGCGTGAATATTGTTTTTCAATTAAGTTAAATTCTCAACAAACCAGCTGGAGAATAAAAACGAAAATTATTTACTAGCGTGTTCTAAAAGGGAAAATAATGATACAAATACTGTTCAAAAGGCTAGTTTAGCAGCATGATCAAGATATTATGGGACACTTGCATTGTTGCCCGAATGAGGATCTGCTCACTTTAACTGCATATTGCACACTTTGTTGAGAGTTGTATATTTCACTGTTTATTGGCTGTAAAATAGCCTTTACTGATAATGATGTACAGGGATAAATGTGTTCACCATATACTGTGATAAATAATTTTCTATTATTTTGTAAAAATGAGTGCAATGTTATATACACGAAACTTACAGCTACAGACAGTTCAAACTTTATATAAAGTAGCCTCACCATAATAGGCATTCGTTCTTCATGGGTTTCTATGGTTATAGAAAAAAATATCAAGAAAATACTATTGTTACTATTATTTGAGTGTTTGTGCTTTTGTCTTGACGCTCTTCAGTCAAAAGTTCAGCATTTTTAACTTAGGTTTTGTGTAGTATTAGTCCGCCATCTGTGTTGCTGTGGGTTTTAAGGCTATCTAGGAGCCCTTTCTAGTAGTGGACTTGCTCACACTAAAATTCTTACTTGGCTGAGGACTCGACACAGGGTTTATACACAAAGATGCTTATCTCGTGTGTATGTGTGTAATATATATATCTGCCGAACAGGTAAAACTGATCAATTAGAAAAAACTCATTTAAAATTAAGTCCTTTCTAAAATTTTCTATTATACGTTTAAAGATATATATTTTTTTCATTAATGTTAATGTAAAAATTAATAATTTTGTACCAAAAGAACCTCGGCAAGAAGAGCGTTAATATATATATATATACTATATATATATATATACACATATACACACATAGAAGGTTGCCTAGGTAAACTGGGTCTCTAATGACTCACTTTCATGTTTTAGATAGGCCTTAAACTATTTTTGCTTGATGCTAATCCTGTGACAGCCTATGTCGACATAAACAACAAATGGATGGACTAAGAGGAAAAAAAAAACACGATCCAAAGGTTCATTTACGAATTATGTATTAGTGGATCAGATATTTCTTATATTGATAATTGGGTAAGCCGGTAAACTAAAGGAAGCTTTCAGAGCAAACACGAATCACCTCGAGATTCACCCTTTCCAACTACAGCAATTATTAAGGTTGTGTCAGTGCTTGATTTTGCACCACAACTAACTTAGCAGCCTAAGCTTGATAAAATTTACACAAAAAAAATTAGCTTAAATAACCTATTTTACCGAAGAATTTGCATAACTTTTACTAACCGTTTCTATGCATCATACTTAACTAGCAGGGAGAAGGGAAGAATCTTCTGAAGTTTTCTCCTAGAAACCCCAAAGAAATTTTTTGTTTGAACCTGGAGGTAGATTTTTTTTTTTTTTTTTTTTTTGGGGGAGTGTAGCATAAGGTCAAGGGGGAAAAAAAAAGTCTCCTAATAAACATACATTTGAACCAATTCGTCTTGAAAGCTTAAAGTTAACTATTTTACTTGTTACAAATGTTAATAAGAGGCATACAATGTCAATAAAGTTATATACATCCTTTATTGTATACCACATACTGACTTTCATAAAAAATCATTTACCGCCTTTATTATAATATGAGAAAGTCAAGCTCATTATTCACTGGTAGGTAACTAATTTAGCGATTATAATTCATGAGTGGATGAGGCTACCCACAACACACCTGCTCCATCATCGTATCACAAATAAGACCAACATTTGCATTGTTCTTAGTATTCTATTAGTGTTGACCTTGGATTTAAACTTATCTTTTTTTATATATATTTTTCCAGTTGAAAATACTAACGTAAGATATCCATGTTTTATGTGTATATAATTCCAAACATGTAATTTTTTTGTTTAGAAAATTTAAAAGTGGTTTGAATTTTATATTTTGAATTTCAAATAAATTCACCGAGTTAGATCCTGAGAGATCCACAATTTCCATTTTTTTTTATTCTAAAATTTTAATATATATATGTCGTGCCGAATGGGTAAAACTGGTCAATTAAAAAGAACTCATTTAAATTTAAGTCCTTTCTAAAATTTTCTTATACATTTAAAGATATATTTTTTTCATTTATGTTAATGTAAAATGAATAATTTTGTACCAAAAGAACCTTAGAAAACTTACCTAACCTTATTATAACAAGCGCAATTTAATTTAGCCTCATCCAACTAAATTTATATTTAGATAAGTTTACAATAATTTAATAATAAACAATGAAATTTTTTTTTTTTCGTTAGGTTCAGAATGATTTTTGTGAAATTATTGCATACATAAATTTTCGCTTGCCTTATTCGGCAAGAAGAGCGTTGCTATTTAAGCCAAAATCGCAAGTTTTTACCTATTCGGCGCGCGCGCGCGCACACACGTACTCACCTAATTGTGGTTGCAGGGGTCGAGACTCAGCTCCTGGCCCCGAGTGTGTGTGTGTGCGTGTTAAAAATGATCACCAAACCTTAACAGACAAATATATATGAAAGTGCCCTAATGTTTGCATTATTGCCCAATACAGGTTATTTACTTTATAATAAATAATGTGGGCACAAACAACAAGGGAACTTGCTAGTACTTACTATTAAAGATGAGTAAAAATATAGGCTACACGTTTTTTAAAACCAATTATTCTAAAGAAAATCTAAAGTAAAATATAATTTGTTATTTAGTTAATGAATGTGTATCTACCTTCCCAAATTCCCGGTTAGTATCTTTCAAAGAAAATATTGAGACCATAACTGGCGTACTGCTTTATCATGACCAACGTTATGAGTAAAGAAACAAGAGAAAGGTAACAGAACCATTAGTATTATAAATAAGGAAGAAGTGCTAGGCCAGTAGGGTTCCTGGAGCGCTGGACCATGGAAGGTAATTAGTTTCAATCCAAGGAAGGGAAGGATAGGATCAGTTCCTTAAATCATTGACATCAAGGAGGCACCTCCCTTGACGGGGAGCAACAGAACCTGAGGTGCTGAACCATCAGTTTTAGGTATAATTATCACGAATGATGAGAATTGAGGAATTACCGTACTCCACTATTTTGTATATAAATGCCCTCGCACATGCTTCATACTGTATATGTAAACTGAAACAAGCTGAAACAAGCTACCGTATATAATTTGCCATTAACAGCACGTGGCTTTCTTTAGGACCCAGGCAGTCTGCCGGAATTCACAAAGTTCTTAATGTCTTCATCACTGCGACGTAAATTTAGTTCCTTCGGTATGCCTTTCTGTATGCATAAAATGGTAAATTACACCAAATTTATAATAATGACACCTGCAGGTTGTCATTTTTTTTTAGACGAAACGTCTTTTAATACAATACCGTATCCATACATACATGTAGTATCATTATCACCGAGTCCTTATTTTAAAACAGACACGTGCAATCAAGAGAACACTCCTAATTCGTATGTATATTAAAAATACGTGGCTTTGCACCATGAGTGCTTGTTATAGTGAACAACACTGATATATTGCTATGCAATACTCACCGCTGTATTTTCGTAGTAGATTCTGTGCAATACACGAGAGCTTAATTAACTGCAGATTAACAACGCCTGTTGAAGTACTTGCAGCTTAGCCCCAGTGCACTTTATGTACATTTCCACTGTAAATGGCATAAATTGGTACGCTTAATTAACTGAAGCCTATAAATACCTTATTATTGTTCCAAACAATAAAATTATAAGTTTTGAAACAAAACTATGAATTCATGAAAGTCCAATATGTATAATTGTTTTGTAATAAATTATCTTGGTTATTCTTTCTGGTCGATGAGGAGAGCAACTGTGAAGATCATTTAAAAGTGTTTTTAAACAATAAAATTATTCAATCGGAAATATATTTTCTTGTTATATCCTTGTTTACTGTGTTAATATACAACCTTGACTTAATCAGTAGGTCAATCTAATTTTGTCAAAATATATCAATTCTAATTACTTACAAGCATAGTGTTTGCAAAATTAGATGGTTACATATTTTCTCATAAGAAAAAGTCTTGCCCAATCATGTAATGACTACTATAAACTTTCTATTATCTGTCTGCACACACTTATGCACAGTAGTCTTAGCCTTATATTTCTGCTAAATATAACTCCTAATTATTTTCACAATTGAAACTAAGCGTTAAACCCACAAGGGTTATACAACCCAGAACTATTTTTTTTTCATTTAGTTTAGCTAAGATCTACATTACTTTGCTTATAAGTACCATAATACATAATTCATTTTCTGTTTCTAGTGCCCTCATCATAAACTATGTGACGACCTATTGCAGTGTCATCAGCAAACCTACTTATGTCCCTCCCTATTTACACACTCATCTACGTCGTTCACGTAGATTGTGAACAAGGGTCCCAACACTGACCCCTGTAGCACACCGCTTGTAACGTCCCCATTCTCTTTTCTTCCCATTTATGTAGTATGTTCATCGTTACTTATCGGTCAGCCATAACGCGACCCAGGAAATAATGCATTTGTTGATGCATATTATAATCATAACTAAGCGCTAAACCCACCAGGGTCATACAGCGCTGAAGGGTAGGGCGTGCTAAAGGTTAATATGCTTGGTCCAAGACTAGGGAGGGTAGATAAGGTATAATGTTTGCCAGGAAATACGACAGGTGTTTCCTGACGCGGGTCTTGGTCATATGACGACCCATAGGAGCTTTAGGTCATCTGACCGAGGACTTCCGCTGGCTAACCGTTCCACCTCTTTAAAAAATCATGGTTATGATCATAATGATTACCAGTACATAGCGAGGGTGGAGAGTATAACAGAGGTAGAGTTAGTAAGGGCGGTGTTGGTGTCAAAAAGTCAAGAGGGAGGTCGCTGCATAAATTTCTACATCTAGATAACAAATTAAACATTACTTAAGTGGATTCTTACCAATGGAGCCTCACGTCGAGCCTTCTATCCTTGATAAATTTAGAACTTAAACTCGCGCACTGTGTTAACATGTAAAATAAACAAGGTTTTTGAAACCACTGTAACTTAGACACTACAATATTACACACACTTAAGGGTCATAAAAGTTTTAGCAGCACTTCAAAACCCATTTTAAATGTAGTAATTTGTGGTGTGACCAGTGGCACACAACCTGACACTGACGGATGTTATTCCTTCTGTTTACAAAGAAGATATCAGAGGACCAAGACTGTTTGTGTTGCCACTCTGTACTCTGAGGTAATTACGGTGTTTTCCTTCATGTCACTGCACATTACTGGCAAAATTCACGTATTGGCCTGTGAAATACAGTGGTAGAGCCAGCCGCTGAGGCGACGCGACGCGATGCTTCACAACACTAGTCTTTGGACGTTTGTGCTTATGACGTCATCTTTGCGATTTATATAAAAAAAAATTAGGATAAACATGTAAGCTTAGCACTAAATATAATAGCAACAGTAATATTACTGCTATTCATAAAATAACGACAATAATTTATAATTAAAACGATAATAAAAATTCAATAATAATAGTAATAATGGTTGTTAAAATTTACATTATACCCTATCATCGGACACTGACATTTCTATTATTGCATTAAAGAGAAGAGCGCTAAATCCGCAGGGGGCCTCTAACACCTCTGGAACCCGAAAAATTATCACTATATACAATGAGAGGCATCACAGTGTATATACTCTGAGAGGCATCACAGTGTATATACTCTGAGAGGCATCACAGTGTATATACTCTGAGGCATCACAGTGTATATACTCTGAGGCATCACAGTGTATATACTCTGAGGCATCACAGTGTATATACACCGAGAGGCATCACAGTGTATATACAATGAGAGGTATTAGTGTATATACATTGAGAGGTATTAGTGTATATACATTGAGAGGTATTAGTGTATATACAATGAGAGGTATTAGTGTATATACATTATTATTATTATAATCAAATAGAATAGTGTATATACAATGAGAGGTATTAGTGTATATACACTGAGAGGTATCACAGTGTATATACAATGAAAGGGTATCACAGTGTATATACACTGAGAGGTATCAGTGTATATACACTGAGAAGTATCAGTGTATATACAATGAGAGGGTATCACAATGTATATACACTGAGAGGTATCAGTGTATATACACTGAGAGGTATGACTGTGTATATACACAAAGTATAACAGTATACACTGAAGTATCACATTGTATATACACTGAGAGGGTATCAGTGTATATACACTGAGAGGGTATCAGTGTATATACACTGAGAGGGTATCAGTGTATATACACTGAGAGGGTATCAGTGTATATACACTGAGGATATCAGTGTATATACACTGAGAGGGTATCAGTGTATATACACTGAGAGGGTATCAGTGTATATACACTGAGAGGGTATCAGTGTATATACACTGAGAGGGTATCAGTGTATATACACTGAGAGGGTATCAGTGTATATACACTGAGAGGTATGACTGTATATATACACAAAGTATGACAGTATATATACACTGAAGTATCAGTGTATATACACTGAGAGGTATTAGTGTATATACACTGAGAGGTATCACAGTGTATATACAATGAGAGGGTATCACAGTGTATATACACTGAGAGGTATCAGTGTATATACAATGAGAGGGTATCACAATGTATATACACTGAGAGGTATCAGTGTATATACAATGAGAGGGTATCACAATGTATATACACTGAGAGGTATCAGTGTATATACACTGAGAGGTATGACTGTGTATATACACAAAGTATGACAGTATATATACACTGAAGTATCAGTGTATATACACTGAAGTATCACAGTGTATATACACTGAGAGGGTATCGCAATGTATATACACTGAGAGGTATCAGTGTATATACACAGATATCAGTATATATACACTGATAGGTATCACATTGTATATACAGAGAGGTATCACAATGTATATACAGAGAGGTATCACAATGTATATACAGAGAGGTATCACAATGTATATATAACGAGAGGTATCACACACGCAGAGGCATTTCAGTGTATACACATTGAAAGGCATTTCAATCCAAATACACTAAGAGGGCTCTCAATGTATACCCATAGAGGTATCTCAGAATACATACGCACAGTTGTCAGTGTATACATACAGAGGTATATGTACATGTATATATATACAGAGGAATATGTGTATATACACAGGTATTTAAATGTGTATATGAGTGGTATCTTAGTGTATTTGTGGGATATCTCAATGTATATACACTGAGAGGTGTCTCAATATATACTATAATAATATTCATGGTTAAGTGCTAAGCCCATAGGGATCATACAATGCCTGGAGAATAGTTAATAGTCAGGTTTGATCCAAGGAAAGGGCGGCTCCAAATCATTAATTCAAAAGTTCTTCATCAGCATCAATGCACCTTCTTGAAGGATCTTGATATTATAAATAGACATGCATCTTTGTGTACAGAGAGAGGTGTATATCCTAATACACTGTACCTACTTTAGGAACCAAAGCATTCTTGGATTTATTATAATCCCTTGAGTTTTCACTCTTAAATCTCTTACTTATCAGATTATTATTATTATTATTATTATTATTACAAACAGAACTAAGAAATAAACCCACCAGGGTCATACAGCACTTCTCAACATATCAGAAAAGTTTTTCACTTAATATACATAATGCAAAGCATATATGGTACTGTCTGGTCAGTTTAAGCTGATTCCTTTACTTGTAATATATTTATGTGGAAATGCTAAACCTGTAAGGATTTTACAGTGCAAGAGGAACGGGGGGCAATTACATTTGATCTGAGGAACAGGAGGTTATCTCTAATTCCCTGGATCATGAGCCCTTCAGCGTCAAGTCACCCACATTGAAGGGCCAGTAACTGTGAGGTAATCAAGTTCAATCTGAGGAAGGAGTTTTTGCATCTCTTGCATGAAGAACTCATTTGTATCTTCATTCTTAATGGCTCACTGAACACTGAGTCATATTGGGACTAGAGTATATTACTCAATTTGTTGTCTTTAGTGTTTGTTGTTCCATTTCCATAATTATAGGTCCAATATTAGATATATTTTTTCCTGGATTTTGCTTATAAGAAGTCTTTTGTTATTATCATGTGGCTTTTTGCTCCCAGTGTCTCTTCTGAATTTTTAATTTACATAAAACATTTGCACAAAAAAAAAAAAAAAAATGCCTTGTTAGGTAAGGCAAGATAATATTTATTTAGTTAATAAATTAAGGAAGCTGTATGAGCAAGTCTTCTACTTATTGCTGACCCAGTATATAAATAACATAGTTGTAATATTTTGAGATAAGAGGTGAAGCATGTTATTTTCCTGTTGACTCTGGCTTCTGCTTGGCCAAAACATGTGGTGTAGCTGATCTATTATTTTCTCCTACAGTAAACATTAAATTATATGCTCCTCTTGTATAGTTAATGCAAAATAAAAATTATGCAAACACTTCCGACATGTATTGAAGAGTTAGATGTAGAAATCTGCAATCTGGACACAGCCTTCCATAATATTTTACATAAATACAGTGAACCCCGAGTTACGAGCATAATTAATTCCAGAAGGCTGCTCAAGTGGCATTACCGAACGAATTTTCTCTCTTAAGGAATAATGTCAAGTAGGTTAGTCCATTTCAGACCCCCAAAAATACACTTACAAAAGCACTTACAATATTACACTTGCATAATTGTACGATTTCCGAGGTGCTCGTAACTCGGGGGTCCACTGTATTACGTACTATAATACAGTGGACCCCCGAGTAACGAACACCCCGGAAATCGTACAATTATGTAAGTAGTATAATATTGTAAGTGCTTGTGGAAGTGTATTTTTGGGGGTCTGAAAAAGACTAACCTACACTTCCGACATGTATTGAAGAGTTAGATGTAGAAATCTGCAATCTGGACACAGCCTTCCATAATATTTTACATAAATACAGTGAACCCCGAGTTACGAGCATAATTAATTCCAGAAGGCTGCTCAAATGGCATTACCGAACAAATTTTCTCTCTTAAGGAATAATGTCAAGTAGGTTAGTCCATTTCAGACCCCCAAAAATACACTTACAAAAGCACTTACAATATTACACTTGCATAATTGTACGATTTCCGAGGTGCTCGTAACTCGGGGGTCCACTGTATTACGTACTATAATACAGTGGACCCCCGAGTAACAAACACCCCGGAAATCGTACAATTATGTAAGTAGTATAATATTGTAAGTGCTTGTGGAAGTGTATTTTTGGGGGTCTGAAAAAGACTAACCTACATGACATTATTCCTTAAGGGAGTAAATTTGTTCGGTAATGGCACTTGAGCAGGCTTCTGGAGTGAAGTTTTTACGTTACTCGGGGGTCCACTGTATTTATGTCCTGGAGGTGGAAAGTACAGTGTCTGAATTCTGAGAGTGGTGGGGATATTTGTAGTTTTGAACTGTAGTATCAGCAGGCCTCTGGCAAGACAGTGATAGAGTAAGTAATGGTGAAAGTGCTTCTTCTTTTTTGGGTCACCCTACCTCGGTTGGAGATGGCTGATGTGTTAAAAAAAAAAATAGTCTCTCGAATGAATTAATCTTTTTAAGTATGTACTGCATATGTTTGTTTGTAGTGAAGTCCTATACATTTGGTACAATTTGGTAAGGAAATGTGGTTTTATTTATGATGGTGACATATACCGAGTGTGTGTCAACTCATAAACCTCACTACGTCCAACTCAGTCCAGATGGTCCACGTTAACCCTCTGTACGCTCTTCACGTACTTCAAGTAATGACTAACGGAAAGTAAGGTAAGTAATTTTTACCTTGTAGCACAGTCAACAAAAATTTGATAGGCAAATGTGGAGAAGTCTGCAGCTTAATTCTGTTTTCCTCATATATTCATTCTTATAATGCTAATTTCCAGGTCATTGTGTTATGAGAGTTTATGGGTAGGCTTCAGGATGTACATGTTTATAGAGGGGCAACGGATATATCGGATCATTATTTATTTGTAGCTACAGTTAGAGTACGAGGTAGATGGAACATAAGGAAAATGGCAACAGCAAGTAAGAGAGAGGTGAATGTGTATAAACTAAGGGAGGAGAAAGTTAGGGTGAGATATAAGCAACTATTGGCAGAAAAATGGGTAAATGCAAGTATGAATAGTGGGGGGTTGAAGAGGGTTGGGATTGTTTTAAAAATGCAGTACAGTGGACCCCCGAGTTTCGTAAACCCCGGAAATCGTACATTTATGTAAGTATAATATTGGAAATCGTACATTTATGGTAGTAGGTTGGTAGACAGCAACCACCCAGGGAGGTACTACCGTCCTGCCAGGTGACTGTGAAACAGAAACCTGAAACTGTTTTACATGATGGTAGGATTGCTGGTGTCTTTTTCTGTCTCATAAACACGCTGGATAACAGGTATATCTAGCTACTTCTACTTACACTTTAGGTCACACTACACAGGCATGCACATGCATATATATACATACACACATCTAGGTTTTTCTTCATTTTCTTAATAGCTCTTGTTCTTTTTATTTTCTCTATTGTCCATGGGGAAGTGGAAAAGAATCTTTCCTCCGTAAGCCATGTGTGTCGTATGAGGCGACTAAAATGCCGGGAGCAATGGGCTAGTAACCCCTTCTCCTGTAAACATTTACTAAAAAAGAGAAGAAGAAAAACTTTATAAAACTGGGTTGTTTGAATGTGTGTGGATGTAGTGCGGATGATAAGAAAGAGATGATTGCTGATGTTATGAATGAAAAGAAGTTGGATGTCCTGGCCCTAAGCGAAACAAAGCTGAAGGGGGTAGGCGAGTTTCAGTGGGGAGAAATAAATGGGATTAAGTCAGGAGTATCTGAGAGAGTTAGAGGTAAGGAAGGGGTAGCAATAATGTTGAAGGATCAGTTGTGGAAGGAGAAGAGGGAATATAAATGTGTAAATTCAAGGATTATGTGGATTAAAATAAGGGTCGGATGCGAAAAGTGGGTCATAATAAGCGTGTATGCACCTGGAGAAGAGAGGAGTGTAGAGGAGAGAGAGATTTTGGGAGATGTTAGCGAATGTATAGGAACTTTTGAACCAAGTGAGAGAGTAATTGTGGTAGGGGACCTAAATGCTAAAGTAGGAGAAACATGTAGAGAGGGTGTGGTAGGTAAGTTTGGGGTGCCAGGTGTAAATGATAATGGGAGCCCTTTGATTGAACTTTGTATAGAAAGGGGTTTAGTTATAGGTAATACATATTTTAAGAAAAAGAGGATAAATAAGTATACAAGATATGATGTAGGGCATAATGACAGTAGTTTGTTGGACTATGTATTGGTAGATAAAAGACTGTTGAGTAGACTTCAGGATGTACATGTTTATAGAGGGCCACAGATATATCAGATCACTTTTTAGTTATAGCTACAGTGGGAGTAAAAGGTAGATGGGATACAAGGAAAATAGAAGAAGTAAGTAAGAAAAGGTGAAGGTTTATAAACTAAAAGAGGAGGCAGTTAGGGTAAGATATAAACAACTATTGGAGGATAGATGGGCTAGTGAGAGTGTAGGCAATGGGGTCGAAGATGTATGGGGTAGATTTAAAAATGTAGTGTTAGAGTGTTCAGCAGAAGTTTGTGGTTACAGGCGAGTGGGTGCGGGAGGGAAGAGGAGCGATTGGTGGAATGATGATGTAAAGAGAGTAGTAAGGAGAAAAGTTAGCATATGAGAGGTTTTTACAAAGTAGAAGTGATGCAAGGAGGGAAGAGTATATGGAGAGAAAAAGAGAGGTTAAGAGAGTGGTGAAGCAATGTAAAAAGAGAGCAAATGAGAGAGTGGGTGAGATGTTATCAACAAATTTTGTTGAAAATAAGAAAAAGTTTTGGAGTGAGATTAATAAGTTGAGGAAGCCTAGGGAACAAATGGATTTGACAGTTAAAAATAGGAGAGGAGAGTTATTAAATGGAGAGTTAGAGGTATCGGGAAGATGGAGGAATATTTTGAGGAGTTGTTAAATGTTGATGAAGACAGGGAAGCTGTGATTTCGTGTATAGGGCAAGGAGGAATAACATCTTGTAGGAGTGTGGAAGAGCCAGTTGTGAGTGTGGGGGAAGTTCGTGAGGCAGTGGGTAGAATGAAAGGGGTAAGGCAGCTGGGATTGATGGGATAAAGATAGAAATGTTAAAAGCAGGTGGGGATATAGTTTTGGAGTGGTTAGTGCTATTATTTAATAAATGTATGGAAGATGGTAAGGTACCTAGGGATTGGCAGAGAGCGTGTATTGTTCCTTTGTATAAAGGCAAAGGGGACAAAAAGAGTGCAAAAATTATAGGGGAATAAGTCTGTTGAGTGTACCTGGTAAAGTGTATGGTAGAGTTATTATTGAAAGAATTAAGAGTAAGACAGAAAGCAGGATAGCAAATGAACAAAGGGGCTTTAGGAAAGGTAGGGGGTGTGTAGACCAAGTGTTTACAGTGAAACATATAGGTGAACAGTATTTGGATAAGGGTAAAGAGGTTTTTGTGGCATTTATAGATTTGGAAAAGGCGTATAATAGGGTGGATAGGGGTGCAATGTGGCAGATGTTGCAGGTGTATGGAATAGGAGGTAGGTTACTGAAAGCAGTGAAGAGTTTTTATGAGGATAGTGAGGCTCAAGTTAGACTGTGTAGGACAGAAGGGGACTATTTCCCAGTAAAAGTGGGCCTTAGACAAGGATGTGTGATGTCACCGTGGTTGTTCAATATATTTATAGATGGTGTTGTAAGAGAAGTGAATGCGAGGGTCTTGGCAAGAGGTGTGGGATTAAAAGATAAAGAATTAAATACAAAGTGGGAGTTGTCACAGTTGCTTTTTGCTGATGACACTGTGCTTTTGGGAGATTCTGAAGAGAAGTTGCAGAGGTTGGTGGATGAATTTGGTAGGGTGTGTAAAAGAAGAAAATTGAAAGTGAATATAGGAAAGAGTAAGGTGATGAGGATAACAAAAAGATTAGGTGACGAAAGATTGGATATCAGATTGGAGGGAGAGAGTATGGAGGAGGTGAATGTATTCAGATATTTGGGAGTGGACATGTCAGCAGATGGGTCTATGAAGGATGAGGTGAATCATAGAATTGATGAGGAAAAAGGGTGAGTGGAGCACTCGAGTCTGTGGAGACAAAGAACTTTGTCCATGGAAGTAAAGAAGGGAATGTATGAGAGTATAGTTATACCAATACTCTTATATGGGTGTTAAGCATGGTTGATGAATGTTGCAACGAGGAGAAGGCTGGAGGCAGTGGAGATGTCGTGTCTGAGGTCAATGTGTGGTGTGAATATAATGCAGAGAATTCGGAGTTTGGAAATTAGGAGGAGGTGCGGATTACCAAAACTATTATCCAGAGGCTGAGGAGGGTTGTTGAGGTGGTTCGGACATGTAGAGAGAATGGAACGAGACAGAATAACTCGAGAGTGTATAAATCTGTAGTGGAGGAAGGCGGGGTAGGGGTCGGCCTAGGAAAGGTTGGAGGGAGGGTAAAGGAAGTTTTGTGTGCGAGGGGCTTGGACTTCCAGCAAGCATGTGTGAGTGTATTTGATAGGAGTGAATGGAGACAAATGGTTTTTAATACTTGACGTGCTGTTGGAGTGTGAGCAAAGTAACATTTATGAAGGGATTCAGGGAAACCGGCAGGCCGGACTTGAGTCCTGGAGATGGGAAGTACAGTGTCTGCACTCTGAAGGAGGGGTGTTAATGTTGCAGTTTTATAACTGTAGTGTAAAGCACCCCTCTGGCAAGACAGTGATGGAGTGAATGATGATGAAAGTTTTTCTTTTTCGGGCCACCCTGCCTTGGTGGGAATCGGCCGATGTGTTAATAAAAAATAATTTATTAGCCAAGAAATAGGCTAAAACTTTGATCTTTTGTGTGATGGATTAAAAAGGAAGGCGAGTGTTATATAGGAAAGGCTTGGTGACATTATTAGTGAACAGAGGAGAGATTGCTTTAGTGGCTGGAATGCCCAGTGTTTATTTTGGATTCTGTTTATAAATTTGAATTTGTTGAATTTTGTGTAAAATTAGCCAAATTCTGGGTGCTTTATAGGGTAGTAAAGATAGTTGAATAGCAGTTTCTTGCACTCAATAGAATGGAAGGCATATTGATGAAATGGCCAGGAATTGGGTTTGTTTGAGCAACATAATTGGCCTAAAGGCTTCAAAGTGAGCAAAAATCACTTGTGTAAATTCTGCTCATACTGCTAACATTTTGCTTATGCAGTTCTGTAAGTTTTCCATCAAATTTTGCATTTTTGGTGTTATGACCTTCAGAAAAAAGATTCTCTACCATTTTAGAAGATAAAATAAATTTTTTTTAAATTGCGATGGGTTAATAGTTCTTAATCCTGTAATATTTCCTTTCCAACCTAGGCGGCCTGGTCTGAGACCAGGCAGCGGGGAAAATAATCTCCAGAATGACTTAACAGGTAATAGTAAAGAAATGTAGATTTTTTTTAACTGATTTTTATATTGTATGGGTATTATGAGTGAATTTTGAATTTTATTTTTTCTCAATTTTTTTTTAATATCCTTTTATTTGTATAGTACAGTGGACCCCCGAGTATCGTAATTAATCCGTTCCAGGAGCTATTACTTAACACGAAGATTACGAAATTCGAACCCTTATTTCCCATAAGAAATATTCACACAAAATAAAATATAAATAACATTTACTTACCTTTATTGAAGATACTTGCAGGCATCTGGAAGATAGGGATGATGACAGGGGCTGGGTGTTAGTGGTTGGAAGGGGAATCCCCCTCCAAAAGGACTTCAGGTAACAAGTCCCTCTCTGGGGTTACTTCCCTTCTTGGTCTTTTAATGCCACTAGGACCAGCTTCAGAGTCACTAGAGCTCTTCTTACAAAAATAACTGTCCAGAGTTCTCTGTTTCTGGCAACTCTTTAATACTTTTCTGAAGTGCAACATGGCTCTGTCACTGAAGTGGTTGCACAGAAGGCTCATTTCAGCTTGCTCAGGGTGGTGTCTTTCAACAAATGCCTACAACCTACTCCACATAGAACACATTTCCTTAATCTCTGAAGAAGGCACCTCCTTCACTCTCTCTTCCTCCTCCTGTGAAACAATAACCTCAGCTGTGGTCTGTTGCTGTTCCAGATGAAGCTCTTGCAGCTCTTCAGTTGTTAGCTCTATCCTGTGCTCCTCCACCAACTCTTCCATATCCTCACCACTCACCTCCAACCCCAAGCTGTTCCCCAATGCCACAATATCTTCCACAACAAGCACAGCTTCAGCCTCAAATCCTTCAAAATCCCAATTTTCAGCACAATCCGGCCACAGTGGTCTCCAAGCAGAGTTCAAAGTCCTGGAAGTCACTCCCAAGCCTTACCTATAAGGCCTAGGCAATGCATGATATTGAAGTGATCTTGGTCATATTAAAGCACCTCTGAAACACTGCTTTGGTGTACAGTTTCTTGAAGTTTGCAATGACCTGCTGGTCCATGGGCTGGATGAGAGGAGTGGTGTTAGGAGGCAAGAACTTCACTCGGATGAAATTGAAGTTGTCAGGCAACAACTCTTCCAAGTTGTGAGGATGAGCAGGAGCATTGTCCAGTACCAGGAGGCACTCGAGTCCCAATTTCTTTTCCAGGAGGTAATTCCTCTCACTAGGGCCAAACACTCCAGTCACCCATTCCTTGAAAATCTCCCTAGTGACCCATGCCTAGGTGTTAGCCTTCCAATGCACACACAAATTATTCTTGTCAACACTGTGTTTCTTGAAGGGTCTGGGAGTTTCATAGTGATACACCAGTAAAGGCTTCACTTTAAAATCACCACTGGCATTGGCACACATCATAAGAGTTAGCCTGTCTTTAATAGGCTTGTGTCCTGGCTGTGTCTTTTCCTCCTGAGTAATGAAGGTCCTGTTGGGCATTTTCTTCCAAAACAGGCCTGTTTCATCACAAATAAACACTTGTTGGGGTTCAAATTTTTCAGTGTCTATGAACCTTTGGAATTCCTGCACAAATTTTTCAGCTGCACGTTTGTCTGAGCTGGCTGCCTCACCATGCCTCACAACACTGTGTATGCCACTATGTTTCTTAAACCTGTCAAACCAGCCTTTGCTGGCTTTAAAATTACTCGCCTCACCACTGCTTGCAGGCATTGTCTTGACAAGATCTGCGTGCAACTTCCTTGCCTTTTCACAAATTATTGCCGTGGAAATACTATCACTTGCTATCTGTTTTTCATTGATCCACACCAACAACAACTTCTCAACCTCATCCACTGTTTTTTATCTATTTTTCGTTAACATATCAACCCCTTTTGCAACATTAGCATCCTTGATCTCATTTCTCTTTGCCAGGATAGAGCTGATAGTAGATGGGGTTTTCTTGTACATCCTGGCAAGATCACTCAGACGTACGCCACTCTCATATTTTTCTACTATCTCCTTCTTCAGTTCGATGGTGTTCCTCACTTTCTTTACCACAGGGGTGCCACTAGGAAGCTTGTTTGGACCCTTGGTGACTTATTTCACAGTGACAATCACTAAACCACCGAAAAACACAACAAATGTATTGTGAATGTTTGAAAGAGCGCGCTGGGTAATGTTCTCTCAATGGTAAACAACGCTTCACTGGAGGGCGTCCTGCGCAGGCGCGGAGCAGGCGGACAGGTCTAATACGTTAAGAAACACGAGTCCGTTTACGATTCACGAAATCAAAAAAGCTTACGAAACACGATTTTTACGATATATGAGCCTTACGATACTCGGGGGTCCACTGTATTTGACCATTTGATGCATGTCTGATGAACTCATTTTTTTTTTTTTCAGCAAGTCGGCCATCTCCCACCAAGGCAGGTTGACCCAAAAAGAAAGAAAATCCCCAAAAAGAAAATACTTTCATCATTATTCAACACTTTCACCACACTCATACATAATCACTGTCTTTGCAGAGGTGCTCAGATACGACAGCTGAGAATAGTCCCTCCCTTCTGTCAATATCCCAGACCTCTCCTTTAAAGTGCAGGCATTGTACTTCCCATTTCCAGGACTCAAGTCCAACTAAATTAATTAACTGGTTTCCCTGAATCCCTTCACAAAATGTTACCCTGCTCACACTCCAACACTCTTATCTAACATGCTCACACATGCTTGCTGGAAGTCCAAGCCCCTCGCCCACAAAACCTCCCTTACCTCCTCCCTCCAACCTTTTCTAGGATGACCCCTACCCCGCCTTCCTTCCCCTACAGATTTATACGCTCTCCAAGTCATTCTACTTTGATCCATTCTCTTTAATGACCAAACCACCTCAACAACCCCTCTTCAGCCCTCTGACAAAAACTTTTAGTAACTCCACACCTACTCCTAATTTCCACATTCCGAATTTTCTGCATAATATTTACACCACACATTGCTCTTAGACAGGACATCTCCACTGCCTCCAGCCTCCTCCTCGCTGCAGCATTTGCAACCCATACTTCACACCCATATAAGAGTGTTGGTACCACTATACTTTTGTACATTCCCTTCTTTGCCTCCATGGATAACGTTTTTTGTCTCCACTCCTAGACGATGTTGTACCTCCCTGGCCAGTACATGAAATTACCGCCTCCCTTTTTTCATAAACATTTAACCTTTCGGGGTTTTTGTCGTACTAGTACGTCATACGCACTGGGGTGTTACGATCAGGGCCTCATTTATTAGCCTGTTTTGCCCCGTCGTAACAAGTTATTTAATTAAGCTTTGATTGTTTCATCGTTAGAGAAAATCATTATAGTATTAGGGTAAGTTTTTAGGAGATTGACCCAAGCAAGTAAAATTTGAGAAATTTAATATAAAAGAATTCATATAATTATTCAGTGTATGGTATAAAGTTATCTCTATTGCAGTGTAATACATCATGATACACTTTATTCGAAAACAGTCGATATATGACTTTACTTGTCTCTGTACCATATTCATACTAAATGACACGAGCTTCATACAAACAATATTTCACATCAACGTTTCGCCATACAATAACTGAGACCAGTGCCTGAATAAAGGCAGAGAAGTATAAAATATCAATTGAAACATCAAATACATTTTCTTGAGACAATAATTCCGAATACTGACCAAAGCTCTGCTAATACAAGCTATCACCGTAAGTCGTGGATGAATAGACAATTTGCAAACCATACTAGAGACTTAACAAACCCTCTTAAAGGTGGAATAACTTCCCAAGGCTACTCCAAAGAGCGTATGATTCAAAGAGCGTATGATTACTCTTGTGAAAGTCAGGGAGCCTACTCCTGGTCAGGAGTGGATGTGTGAACCTACTGCCTGTTGGGAGTGGATGTGTGAACCTACTCCCTGTTGGGAGTGGATGTGTGAACCTACTGCCTGTTGGGAGTGGATGTGTGAACCTACTGCCTGTTGGGAGTGGATGTGTGAACCTACTGACGATCGTCGATGTTTGGTGAAACGACGTCATGTAGGTCACGTGACTGAGGGAGGGGAGACCGGCCACTACCTAAACAGGTAACCGGCAGTATGACTAGTGGTCTCCCACTACACCACAGTAAAATGTAACATCCTACCTACAACATAGCTAAATCGAATAATAGTATAAAGTAAGACATTTTCGTTTTAGCTAATAACGGAAATATCTCCAATATACCATTATGATAAAAATACACACAATATAAAATGTTGGTCAAGGGTATACCCGTAACAGGGGTTATTGACGTACTAGTACGCCTAAATTCTAGCGCCCTCAAATCAAGCAGAAACAGGCTGTTAGGCCTAGATGTGATAGAATGGGTCTGTGCGGTCAGTGTGCACAGTATAAAAAAATTCCTGCACCACACAGTGCATAATGAGGAAAAACTATGTTTTTGGTTTAAAACAGCGACTTTGCAGTCTATTTTTGTATGGTATTTATGCTTGTATTCTCGTTTTCTTAGTCTCATTTTATAGAATAGATGATATATTACAGAAATATAGATCATTTTGACTGGTTTCACGATGACAAGTACCTTAAAACTGAGCGCAAAGTAGCGAAAATGTTCGATTTTGGCAGATGTTCAGGAGTAAACAAATCACACCATGCGTCCAATACACATCAACTGGAGAGTCTAATATTCTTGCACAAGTGCGCTGATATTATTTATACCATTTTTACAGTGATGCAGTTGTATACATAACAGTAAATCTTCTATTTTTTGAGAGAATAAAAATTCAAAATGGAAAGCAAAAGTAATGTAAGAGGGGCCTGGAGACGTGACTAATGAACAGAGAAGATGTTATTTTAGTGCCAGGAATGTCTGCCTTGTTTATTATGGACCCTATTTTGAAATTGGCATCGTTTGAAGTTTGTGTGAAATTGGCCAAATTGCCATTTTCTGACTACTATTTTGGGTAGTTAAAATTGGTAAATAGGCGGTTTCTTGTGCTCAATCGATAGAACAAATGGAGTTCTAGCGAAATAGCTATAATTTTAGTAGACTGAAACATTGGAATGTGCCGAAAATAGGGCTCAAAGTGGGCGAAATCGCCGATGCGTGTCATGGCTACCGCTAACTTCGCGAAAGCATAATTCCGTTAGTTTTCGATCAAATTTCATAATTTTTGTGGCATTATGATCGGAAAAAGATTATCTATCATTCCATAAGAAAAAATATTTTTTTTTTTTTTTTAAATTCGTGGACCCTGAGAACGAGTTTCAGAGAGACCCCTTGGACCCCCAAAGGGTTAAAAGTTCCTCAAAATATTCCCGCCATCTACCCAATACCTCCAGCTCCCCATCTACTAACTCCCCTACTTTGTTTTTAACTGACAAATCCATTTGTTCCCTAGGCTTTCTTACCTTGTTTATCTCACTCCAAAATTTTTTCTTGTTTTCAGCAAATTTCTTGACAGAGCCTCTCCCTTTCTTTCATCCGCTCTTCTTTTGCACTCTCTCACCACTCTCTTCACCTTTCTTTTACTCTCCATATACTCTGCTCTTCTATTAACACTTCTGTTTTGTAAAAACCTCTCATAAGCTACCTTTTTCTCTTTTATCACACCCTTTAAATCTTCATTCCACCACTCCTCTTTCCTCCTGCACCCACCCTCCTTTAGCCACAAACTTCTGCCCCACATTCTAATACTGCATTTTTAAAACTATCCCAACTCTCTTCAACCCCTCCACTACTCATACTTGCACTAGCCCACCTTTCTGCCAATAGTTGCTTATATCTCACCCTAACTTCCTCCTCCCTTAGTTTATACACTTTTACCTCTCTCTTACTTGCTGTTGCCATTTTCTTTTTGTCCCATCTACCTTTTACTCTAACTATAGCTACAACTAAATAATGATCCGATATATGTGTTGCCCCTCTATAAACATGTACATCCTGAAGCCTACCCATCAACCTTTTATCCACCAATACATAATCCAACAAACTACTTTCCTTACGTGCTATATCATACCTTGTATATTTATTTATCCTCTTTTTCATAAAATATGTATTACTTATTACCAAACCTCTTTCTACACATACCTCATATGTTTTTATAAACCTTAATCAAGAAATGTGTAATTTGAAAGTTTCAGAACAAATCCCTATCTTTTACATTTTATCATTACCTGGAGAGAGTTCCAGGGGTCAACGCCCCTGCGGTCCGGTTTGTGCCCAGGCCTCATGTTGGATCAGGGCATGATCAACCAGGCTGTTACTGCTGGCTGCACGCAGTCCAACGTACGAACCACAGCCTGGCTGGTCAGGTACCGACTTTAGGTGCCTGTCCAGTGCCTGCTTGAAGACAGCTAGAGGCTTATTGGTAATCCCCCTTATGTATGCTGGGAGGCAGTTGAACAGTCTTCGGCCCCTGACACTTATTGTGTTGTCTCTCAACGTGCTAGTGGCACACCTGCTTTTCATTGGGGGGATGTTACATCTTCTGCCGAGTCTTTTGCTTTCGTAGGGAGTGACTCTCGTGTGCAAGTTTGGTACTAATCCCTCTAGAATTTTCCAAGTGTATATAATAATGTATCTCTCCCGCCTGCGTTCTAGGGAGTACAGGTTTAGGAACTTCAAGCGTTCCCAGTAATTGAGGTGGTTTATCGTAGTTATGCGTGCCGTGAAGGTTCTCTGCACATTTTCTAGGTCAGCAATTTCACCTGCCTTGAAAGGTGCAGTTAGTGTGCAGCAATATTCCAGCCTAGATAGAACAAGCGACCTGAAAAGTATCAACATAGGCTTGGTATCCCTGGTTTTGAAGGTTCTCATTATCCATCCTGTCATTTTTCTAGCAGATGCGATTGCTACAGTGTTATGGTCCTTGAAGGTGAGATCCTCTGACATGATCACTCCCAGGTCTTTGACATTAGTTTTTAGCTCTATTGTGTGGTTGTAATTTGTTTTATACTCCGATGAGATTTTAATTTTCCATATCGGAGTAATTGAAATTTCTCATCATTGAACTTCATATTGTTTTCTGCAGCCCATTTAAAGATTTGGTTAATCAGGACCCACAAGTAACTGAATTCACAAACACTATGAGCAACTGCTTGCTGCTTCCGACAGTAACAAAACCTACAAGAATCTCTGAGACCTGTGCCTCCCTATTAGATCATATCTGGACTAACACCATATCCTCATTAAAATGAAGCATAATCACAGACAATACCACAGAAAACTACCCTACCTTTCTCATAACCAACCTTGGAAAATTACCACTAGACACTAGTACTAAAGTTACCTTCAGACTACATAATGAGACAGCTATTAATAACTTCATAACAGCTATGACAAATACTGACTGGCAAACAGAAATAGACAACTGTACAGATACTGACTTATGTATTAATAATCTTCTTAAAAAGACCCAATACCTCTATAATAAGCATTGCCCTAAAAAAACTAAACAAATCACAGCTAAAAGACTAAACAGTCCCTGGCTAACACCCAGCATACTCAAATCTATCAATATAAAACACTTATATGAAAAACAAGCCTGATAAGGTCAAAAAATTGTACTATGAGAACAGATTACATAACTTAAAAGGTGATATAAAAAAGACCTGGAAAACCCTATCTGAAATTCTAGGAACTAAAAAGATATCCACTAACAGAACAATCAAGCTAACAAAACCAGATGAACCCCTACTCCCACCTACTGAAACAGCAAACAAACTCAATGATTTCTTCTCCACCATAGGAAAAAAGCTGGCAAGCAAAATCCCAAGTTCAAAGACTCCACCTAATGACTATCTCACTGGCACCTTTCCAAACACACTATTCTCAGCCCCGACCAACCCAATAGAAGTTTCACTTATAATCAACACATTAAAAACAAGGCAGGAGACCTAAATAACTTACCACCTTTTATATACAAAAAAGCTTTTCAAGTTCTCTCACCAATTATTGTAACACTCTTTAACAAATCCATTGAATCCTCTACCTTCCCATCAATACTCAAAATAGAGAGG